>QLPG01015077.1:0-11094 GCA_003314385.1 Gomphus sp. MG54 | reverse complement strand
ATTGATAATTGTTCGATTAGGCCACAGCACGCATATGCTTGGTCACTGGTGTATTGAATCGGCGACGATATCTGTCAAGCTACCAACAGAATTGCTTCCGATGCTGTGCGTACAGCCTTGTTAGTAGTCTGGCGGCACTAGATGAACAATTCATAATTATATTTGGATTTGGTGAGCTTGAATGTATAAATGAGACTAAATGTCGGAAAAAAATCTTAAAAGGTACATAGCGCAAATCACAGTCAGCCTGAGGAACCAGACTGGTGCCAAACACTGGAACAGACGCGTAGTATCGCCACGCGAACAATTCTATTCGCCAGCTGTCAATCTGACGCTGGCATCGCATCGGCCTGGGAACTTATAGTGCACATACCCACGTCATTTCGTTCGATCCATCGACACCACCATCGTGTAAGGCAGCTACTAAGCACTCTCATGTCCCAACTCGTGCGTTCCAATCCACAATCTACGTCTTCGTCGGCGGGCATAAACCTTGACTGGAGGAATGTCACCATCAGTGAGCATGTTTGTTGAACAAGGACTCAGACTCGAAGAGCTGAGACGTTTTTGTGTCGATTTCAGACCCAAAGGGTGATGTGAATATACCGATCACCAATAGTACGTACGACGACCACTTAGGGCCTTTCACGCCCAGCCTCATATGTTTTTAGACCCTCCCGTCGATGTGTTAGGGTTTCTCAAACCTGCTGAAAGGGCATCTTACAACACACGCAATGCCGCTGAAGATGTTCAACACCCAGGGTGCATGGAGAACACGCGTGTACAGATTTTGGATGACCTCGAGAGATGGGCGCACGATGCTTCAGCTCCAAAGGTCTACTGGCTGAATGGTCAGCTTGGAACGGGAAAGACAAGCATCGCTCACACTCTCAGCCGGCGTTTGGATGGGCAGAAGATCCTCGGAGCCAGCTTTTTTTGTTCTCGCTCAAGCTCAGCATTAGCGGATGCAACACGGATCATTCCTACAATTGCCAACATGCTTGCTCGATCTAACCCTGGGATTCGAGCAGTCATGCATGATCTCCTTATAAACACGCCTGATCTGGCAGATCTCAACTCACCCTCCGACCAGTTCAAGTGTCTGTTGATAGAGCCCATTAAGCTTCTCATGGAAAGCCAACATCCACTGAGTAATGTGGTTGTTATAGATGCTCTGGACGAATGCTCTGAACATAAGAGAGTAGAGCTGTTGATCAAGACGATCCTCAATGGTGTCTTGGACCTACCTATTAAATTTTTCATTACAAGCCGACCCGAGACATGGATCACCGCCTCCTTCCTTCATACTCCTGCAACTTCTCTTCAGGAATTTTCACTTCATAGAGGATCATCAACCGACGATGAGCAAACCGATATTGAAACATATTTGAGATCTTCACTGTCAAACATAGCGACCAAGCACGGATATTCTGAGCCTAACCTTCCCTGGCCAGCCGAATCTGAGGTACAGAGTCTTCTTGACCAATCGGATGGACTGTTCATATACGCTGCTACCACCGTGCGATATATTGACGACACGAACGTAAATCCCAGGGCACGTATAACTGAACTCACACGATCGGCATTGCCTCTCCCATCTCTGGACAGCTTCTACAATTTGATTATGGACGGGGCATTCAGGAATCTCCTGATTGACAAAGAAAAGACGGAGAGACAGGATTTGCTTGCCGCGGTGGTCTGTGTCCAAACGCCATTGACCCTCTCTGGGATTGCTTCTTTGTTAGAGAAGACACGTGATCAGGTTGAAATTGACCTATCTGGATTTCGTTCGGTAATCCATATTCCCTCCACCAATGGTGGACACGTCAACATCTTTCATGCCTCATTCCGTGAATTCATCGTCGATCCCAAGCGCTGCCCCGCATACAGGGTAGATGTATCGGATGCACACCATAAATTGGCGATCAACTGTCTTGGAAATATGAATAAGTCGCTTCGTCGCAATATATGCCACTTGGACGATGGAAATATTGGGACACTCCCCCATGAAATCACAAATCCTGACGTCATTCCGGAAGCCCTCCGATACTCCTGTGTGCATTGGGCATTTCATTTTCTAGAAGGGTTGTCCCCTGCTGAACCGTCAACGATGATCGATGCTGTTTCTGAATTCGCCGATAACCATCTCTTGCACTGGTTCGAGTGCCTCAGTGCCTTTGGTGAGCTAGAATCCGGAGTCAAGTCCCTTCGAAAGGCAAAAGAGGCAATATTAGTGAGTTCATCGGTTGGAGATGAATTCTAGCTCACCGATTTGTCAGAAATATCCGATAATTCACAATAATCACGAGTTGCTGTTTGAGGATGCCCGTACATGCCTCCAGATGGGACTTGAGGCAATCAACCACCACTGCCTCAACACCTATCGCTCGGCATTCACATGGATTCCTAAACAGTCCCTACTCCGGCAGAAATATGCGACATCCTTATGCAGTCCACCTCCAGCTAAAGTCGTTGTTGGTCTGGAAGATTCATGGGGGCTAACATCGAAGCATGTCATGCGACACCGTGTAGACGTAACCTCTGTGATGTTCTCTAGTGACGGCAGCCGAGTTGTATCTGGGTCAAAGGACAAGTCTGTTCGGGTTTGGGACTCGGCTACGGGCGAGTTAGAACGCATACTGGTGGGGCATTCAGGCTTGGTACGTTGTGTTGCCATCTCCCATGATGGGACACGTGTCGTGTCTGGTTCGTCAGACGCCTCAGTGCGGCTCTGGGATGCATATACAGGAGAAACGGTGCGCACATATGAGAGACATTCGGATACAGTGCGATCCGTTGCTCTCTCACCTGACGGGATGCGTGTTGTGTCTGGGTCGTGGAAGTCCATCCGTATCTGGAGTGTGGCTGCCGGGGAGACAGAGCGGGAATTAGAGGGACATTCCGATTGGGTGCAGTCCGTGGCTTTCTCGCCCGATGGTACACGTGTCGTGTCTGGGGCCTATGATAAGACAGTGCGAATCTGGAATGGAGCCAAGGGAGAGATAGAGCGCATATTGGAGGGTCATTCAGATTGGGTGTCATCTGTTGCTTTCTCGCCAGATGGTTCACATGTTGTGTCTGGGTCCTTTGACAGGTCAGTCCGAATCTGGAATGCTACCAGCGGCAACATGGAGCACATTCTGGAGGGTCATCCGAGTCCGGTGTTCTCTGTTGCCTTCTCGCCTAAGGACACACGAATCGCGGCTGGCTGTTTTGACTGTTCGATTTGCATCTGGAATGCGGGGACGGGAAGAATCGAGCACGTCATTAAGGGACATGCGAGTGCAGTGTTTTCTGTTGCATTTTCTTGTGACGGGACACGGATCGTCTCTGGGTCAGAGGATTGCTCTGTCCGGATTTGGAATGTGAGCAAATTAAAGACAGACCGCGGATCAGGCACAGTCTCACGTGAAAAAACACGCATCTCATCCAAGATAGCCCATGTTTTGCATGTGATTCCGGGAAAGAGAAAACGCCGACTGATGGGACATTCCAGTGCGGTGTGGTCAGTAGCATTCTCGCCTGATGGCGCACGGGTCGCTTCTGGGTCAGCAGACAACTCAATTCGGCTCTGGAATGCCAGCACCGGAGAGGTAGAGCGTGTGCTCGAGGGTCATGTAGATGAAGTGAATTGTGTAGCCTTCTCCCCCGATGGGAAGCGAATCGCGTCTGGTTCGGACGACAAGTCGGTGTGGATATGGAGTGTGGCTACAGGCAAGTCAAAGCACGCACTGAAGGGCCATTCAAGTTTGGTGAGGTGCCTTGCCTTTTCGCATGATGGGACACGTGTGGTTTCTGGTTCAATGGACCACTCTGTCAGGATTTGGAATGCCACGACAGGGAAGGTGCAGCACATACTTGAGGGACATTCAGATACCGTGCTGTGTGTTGCTTTCTCGGCTGATGGTGCTCATGTTGTGTCTGGCTTGCAAGACGGCTCAGTCCGTATATGGAATACGACTACCGGGATAGCAGAGCATACAAACGAGGGACACGGTTATCGAGTGACATCCGTTGCCTTCTTGTTTGGTAGAACGCAAGTCGCCTTGGGTTCATTATATCATTCAGTGCATATCTGGAATTTCATCACCGGTGAATCGACTCCATTGGCCGAATCCGCAACCATCACATTGCTAGACGGAAGCCGAGGCACCCACATCTTCCCAGGTGAATTTCAAATCGTTGCCCCAGAGGAGCATCTTGTGTCCCTATCTTTCAGTAAGGACTGGATTCTTACAGACCCTCCGTTTCTACCTTGCTATTTTCCCCCTGAGTTTCGTGGTTTCGATACTTTTTCATTCTCTAAATCCAAAGCATGTTTTGGATATGTTTCAGGCCAGGTTGTTATCGTAGATCTTAATCCTGTCCACCCCTAATTAGCTTTCTAATAAATCATATAATACTGACAACATATTATTGTTTTTCTAAATCTCTGGTTACTCTAGCTTCCTCTGTTGTGCTCATACTTCATTCATTTGACATTAATTAATGTTAGAGATCAAGAACAGGCATGGATATTTTCAGCTCAGCACTCCATGGCCCACTGAGGTCAGTTCAAGGGTTTTGGTTGGATGGATTATTCAAATAAGGTTTGGTGTGATATATCGGCCATAGGGACATGAGTCCCAGGTAGCAGCTGACAGAGTTGATACACTTGCCAGTCTGGCTCCTGTTCTGATCAAAGTTGTTCCACAATCCTGTCAGCAAGGATGAAAGGTCCCCAAGCGACGATATACCTGTCGCTGTGGCCCTTCTCCAAAATCTGGTCTCCATGGCTAGTATTGCCTCCTTGTCTAGACATGAACTATCTCCAATTGATTCAGTGCTCAATCTTCAGCCTACTTATGATCATCATATCAACATTTTTCATGTCTTGTTTCATGAACTTATCATAGATCCCCAATGCTGCAAAACATGATGATGCAAGAAACCATCAAATGCTTACCGTCAGGTCCCCTCAACTCTGGAATGATGTGCCATCTGCGGGATGTACGCAAAGGCTGAATGTGATTGCTACACACACTGTTGGGGGGTCAATATATTTATATCACCCTTTGACCCTTTGCACCTGCAGCGGAAAACGTGGATTTGTTTGGAGTCTAACCTCCTGAATCAGCAAGCATGCTTACTGATGGCGATTTGTTTCCAGTCTTCATGTATTCCCCTCGAAGATTTGGACCATGGATTGGAGGGAAACACCTCCAAAATCACACTTTTTGGCAGTGGGAGAAGTTTGTGTCAAAAGCAGAGACGAAGGTGTTGAGTTGGCAAGGTCGACTAATAGAGGCTATGCCAGCATCAGAACATGAGAAACCAGGAGCGAATATAAATGCATAGATTAAGTGGCAGATTGTGAATTTACTAAGATAATATTAAACACAATTTTAATTTTTAACATCTGTCTGTGGTGTTGTTATCTTCCCCTGAACGGAGCGATGCCTTGGCCATGGGTTCACAGGGCTCGGGACATTAGTAGCTTACTTGGAGACATTCATACCCTGTGGATCAGTAGGCTGGTATCATGCTACTCATATTTTGTTTCAAATGGTGGTCTTATTCAACGAAGCAAGTATTGCAAGGTAATTTATGACTGCTGCTGTCATACTATACTGATATGACAACCGAGTTTGCCACTGAGAAGCTCATCGACTCTATGTCCATCTCATTGTCCTTTGTTCATGCAAACTTGCAAGAGACCTGGTCATTTCAAAATAACCCGGTTCCAGCAGCAACTAGTGAATGTCAAGGTTGGGATTTTAAGGCTCCAATGATCAACCAGAACCCTTGAAGGCTTAATCCACTATGCCAACCTCTAAGCATGGAGAGTATATTGAACACTTGAGCAGTAAGGTGCCAGAGATGTCATAATGTCAACGAGCTTAGCCATTCTGAGACAATAATCTCAGGTGGAAGCATTGGTTGTGGGTGTGGCTGCAGCGGCGAGGTAAGGACAGAGTTTGTTGAAGAGAGACGGTAGAGGTGGTGTTCTCCAACAGGAGAAGATGCCCACGAAGGATTGAGAATAGCATTTAAAGACTGGGCATCGACAAAAGGAAGAGGTTCAACAGAGAATAAGAGGGCATCATCGTCGGAATATACCTCATATAATCGAGGAAGGTTGAGCAGGCCCTCCGCAACATGTTGGCTGGTAGGTGTTTGTTATAGCCCATGCCTTCAACAACCCACACTAACCCCCACAACCACCCTTCCCTATTCCGAGACCTTTCTGACCGAAAGGATGAAGGATTGTTTTCTGTAAATCTCTGTTCCCGACAAGTCCAACCGAGAATCTGCATTCCCGCTCCTGTTCCCGTCATGACCGAGACACCACCCCTGAGTCCGTCTCCAACCGAAGACTCAATACGTTGATAACCGACATGCAGGACCATCGCGTACCTCACTCCCTTGTTCTCTCTTTTATATTGACCCCTTGTACTCCCTTTTCCCTTGTTTTATGACCGGCAAAGATAGTACAAGGATAGTCACATGTATATAGTCTCCCAGTCGACTAGACTGTTCGCTAGTACAAATATCAACTTAGTCCACCCAGTTTCTGATTCACTCCGGTAAACTACCATCTCCTCTCTGAAATTAGGGACAGACGATTGAGGAGGGCGCAACACATAAGTTGAAGCCAAGTCCCTTCGACCTCGAACACCTCAGTGACTGGATTAAACCATTCCACAACCTACCCTAAGTTTCCAGCGCCTCCACCCCCATCCGTAGTCCATCCAATTCCGCCTTCGGTCTTTGGCCCTGTTATGGACCTTCGCACCACCCGGATAGCTCCTTCAGAAGTACTAGCTAAGCGCCTGACACGCGGACTTAACAGTATATTCGTACTCACACTCCTGATCGTCATGGGTTCAAGGCCAATTACACGTTTGCAAGCCCTACAGACAATCACCCAGGTGTCTGCCCGCCACAGTTCCATCCCCCGAGAACTACTCGCCCCTGGGCCAAGTTTTCAGATGCCTCAGACCCTCGCGCACCCCCCCAGACCCTCTTCAGACTCCAGATTCTTGAACACAGACCAACGCCCACACTCGAGTATGACCAACCCGTTCCTTGTGAACCCCCCAGTGACCAACCAACCATCACCCCCGGAGATGCCCTCCAGTTCAGGATCATCCTCAGCAGTACCAACCACATCCAGATCATCATCCATGGTACCCCCGTACCTCGCATCTCCCCCTTTCGTACAACCACCATTTGCACCACCACCACGTGCCACCCCCCCACAGGCCGCACCACCAGGAGGAGCCCCCGCTATGGGACCCAACAACGTGCCCGACCTCACCCAGGCCATCGCTATGTTAGCAAGTAACCTAGCCTCCCCTAGAAGATCAGCCCCCCGTACCACCAAGGTTCGAGACCCGGATCCTTTCGATGGATCCGATTCGAAGAAACTACAAGCCTTTTTAGTACAGTGCATGCTGAACTTCCATGACCACCCTGACGCTTTCGACTCCAACAGCACCAAGGTAACCTACGTGTTATCGTACCTGACCGGTACCACCCTAGACTGGTTTGAACCAGCCCTCACTGCCCCCAACAAGCCAGACTGGCTCTATGACTATGACGAGTTCATCTCTGAACTCAAGACCAACTTCGGACCCCATGACCCAGAGGGAGAGGCCGAAGCGGACCTCAAAAACCTCCACATGCGCGACAACCAGCGTATCACGATTTATGTAGTCAAATTCAACTGACTAGCCACCCGCGTCCACTGGGGCGACGCCGCACTCCATCGGCAATTCTACAACAGACTTCCTGGAAGGATCAAGGACACGAGATCTCCAGAGTAGGAAAACCACATTCCCTACTCCAATGTCAGGAGTCGGATACTGACGGTCTTCGGTACTGCCGAAGGGTGTTGTCGAAAGGTCGGGCGGACTATGGCCAAGTCCTGCGGGCCAAAAGTAGTGGCATTGGCTTCAACGTACTCGTGCGTTGCACCCTACTTGCCGTGCATGCCACTGTATTTGCAACAGACAGATACTCAGGGGGATGCTGAAGATGCCGGCCTGAGTTGAGGACTTTAACAGAAGAGAAGAAGGTAGAAGGGCCTAAGCCTAGTCGATACCCAGAATGAGGAAGTATGTACATGCATGTCCTACTTATATAGGTTAAGAAGCGACATGTGGAATAAGGAATGTGGGACAACAAGGTATGCAACGCATGTGGTTATTGTCCACAACGAGTAAAATTAGAATAAGAGATGTAAGGTGGAAATAGAACAATGAAGGACAGAATAATAGGACGTGCCCTAACACAATAGGAAGTGCCCGATTGTAAAACAAGACCATGACCGAAGATAACACAAGGGCAGGAAGTGCCGAGGTGAGGTGGACCGAAGAGTGAGGAGTGGGCGTAGGAATGAGGAGTGTGACCGATGTGTGCGTCTAGCCGAAAACGACTCATTGAATGGTTCGTGCTTGGTTATTATTGGAGTATTTTAGTCGGTACCGCCGAGTTATCAGGTCCTCGGTACGTGTACTTGACATCCAACTCCGCCTCCTGTCCCAGTCCATCGATGCCCGTTATTGGGAACGTCATTCAGAAGTTGCCAGAGAATCCGCCTCAAACCGGAACTTTGACTGCCCATACGATAGAGGAAGAACCTCCATGAACACGTACTCCGCCCCTAACACGGGCAATAAGATGGCCAATGTAGGCCAACCCGCGACACCATCCAGTGGCAGCAGGACTACCACGGACCTTTCGTCCAGATTAGGGAAAGATGGAAAACTTACGCCACAAGAACGCCAACGCCAATTCGAACAAAACCTCTGCCTCTTCTGCGGTAGATTGGGCCACACAGCCAAAGAATGCCCGAAATCTCCTACCACGGTCACCCAAGGACGCGCAGCCTCTATAGCAGAAGAAGTTGAGGAGGAACCCAAAGTATCGGACACCTCGGAATCCAAAGATTAGACATAGGCCCCCAGCTCCAGGGCCAATCGTTTGCATTGAACAAATTGACAGCACCCACGGAGCAAAACAAACAACACATCCACTCCTTTCAGTTCCCGAAACATCCGCGACCCCGTCGATAAGTTTCAACCGTGACCCTCTGAAAACCCGTCAAAGATTCTAGTTACCGGACACCACATGCTCACCCACTGCGATCCAACGATCAATAGGGTATTGAGTACTACATTATTTAGCCCACGTCCGAACTGACTCTTGGTACCTGAGCCGTAGCGCTCAAATTCAACCCCGAGAAATTTCCACTCAGGAAATTGTGACCCTCAAAACTGTACCGCCCCTTAGACAGGCGGTACCACTTGTAGATCTCTTGCTTAGCCTAGACCCTTGTTGATAACATGACAAACTGAAAACCTTGACACATTTACTACCAAACTCGCATTTTTTGCAGGACACCCCCGAGTTTTTTCCGACCCTGTCCTAGCGACAACACGACAACCATGACCAAGACCACCACAAATCCGACCACGACCATTACTGATTTCAAAAACAAACTACAACTAGTTATCATAGAACACGGAATGATTAATATCTGGATTGGAAGGATCATATTGCTGGAACAAGTCCACCCCCTTGCCCTTTCCTTCCTCACCCGGCCCCGACACCAAGTCGACTGGATCGACTGACCGCCCTGCCTTGGGCATCACTTCCACCATGCCCGGATCTGACTCCATCCAATCCCCTGTCGCACAAGTAGCTGGAGCTTGGCCGGCACACCGACAGTTCCACTTCAGACGGTCCTGATTGTCGGTGTGGATAGCATTCCGCATCTCGGAAGCATTGGACAGCCTCTTGACGTCCGCTCCCAAGGTTTGAAGACGGGCATCCATACCAACCAGAGCCTCCTGGATCAACCCCAGGACGGCCACAATCTCCGCACAGCTAACCTTTGGAGGAGGGGCGATTACCACTTCCACCCTGGACCTCTTAGAGGAGGATGCTTCAGGGACGTCCTCGTCCTCCCGCCCCCGCTTCCTCATAGCTACCCCTCGAACAACCAGCACTCTGTCCACCTCACACCATATCCGACTGGCCCGGCAGGGGACACAGGTCTTTGCCGACATCGTCCACTCGCACCGCTTACTTCGCTTGAGACATAGGTCGCAGGCCTCCATCCTCAGATATGAGAAGTGCTCTGGAACGTCGGTCTGATATAAATTGGGGCGATACTGAGTCAACGCCCGACAACTGGATTCAATGGGTCTGAGACCCACCTCCCTTCCGACCTCCCATGCCTTATGAACCACTTGATTCTCGAGGTCCTTCTGCGCCACAGAGATACAAACCCCCTCCTCCTTGTGCTCCCAACGTTTCCGGTCCGCATTCAACGCAGCGGAACTGGGTCCAATCACGGGCACCGAACGACGTTCACCCCCGGAATGCCCCCTGGACAGTGATGGGACGGTTTCCTGACCCACGGATGAAGGATGGTCTGACACAGAATCTTTGGAACCCCCAAAATCTGGTTCGTTCTTGTCCTCCTCCGGACCTTCATTTTCCGGCGCAGGTGAAAGGGCACGCTCCAGTAGCAATGCCTCTTATTCAATGGCACGGGCCTTTTCTTCCTCCTCCTTCAGTCGCTGCTCCTCCACCTCCTTCAGCCGCTTTTCCTCTGCCAACCTCTGAAGCTCGGCCTTCTGTTTTTCCTCAGCCTGCCGAGCGGCCTCCACCTGCTGGGACCGTTTTGCCTCCAGAAGGCGGACCTGCTCCTCGTACCGAGTTTTCAGGAGACGCATCTCCTCCGTTACATCCTCCATGATATCCCGCGAGAAGTCCAACATGGGGGGGAATTTGAAAGAGGGGAAAACAACAATAAAGAAAACCCTATATATATATATGGAGGATCGAGCAGACTGTCAAGTCCACATACCGAGACCCATCCACCGGCAGTGCCGACCGAGCAATTACTCTACATCCACGACCAAGTGCCCGCGTTGCCTGCATAACACTTGGTACGCCGGTCCCAGCTCGGCACATTCGCCATCCGTACTCCTCGGTCCGTTTCACCTCGGGACTCTCCGTCCTTGTATTATCCTCGGACGAGACCCATTGTTTTATATCCGGCCACTCCTTATTGTCCCATTTCGAGTCACGATCCTATTA
>QLPG01015051.1:0-14560 GCA_003314385.1 Gomphus sp. MG54 | reverse complement strand
TGAGCGCCGTCGGAGTCTGATTTGGAACATGGTTGAGATCGGTCGCTTTACTGTCACCGCTCCCCCTGATCTGGTCGACCTCAAAAATGTCCCCAAAGAGTATCACGAATTTGCTGATGTTTTCAGCAAAACAAAAGCTGACACTCTAGGACCCCATCGACCCTACGATCTCAAGACCACCCTGGAAGATGGCGCCAAGATGCCTCATCCACCCCTCTACTCGTTATCACAGTCAGAACTAGAAACCCTGCACGAGTTTCTTGATGAACACCTGAACATGGGGTTCATCAGGGCCTCCTGTTCCCCACATGGAGCGCCAATCTTGTTCGTCTGAAAGAAAGATGGCTCCCTTCGGCTATGTGTTGATTTCTGAGCACTAAACAAAGTGACTAAGAAGGACCAGTACCCTCTCCCTCTAATCACTGACCTATTAGATGCCCCGAAAAGCTCAAATCTATACAAAGATCGACCTTCGGCACGCGTACCACCTGATCTGAATTGCTGAAGGAGAAGAATGGAAGACTGCCTTCAAGACCGGGTATGGGTCCTACGAATGGCTAGCCATGCCGTTTGGCCTCTCCAACGCCCCTGCGGCTTTTCAGAGGTTTATGAATGACATTCTCGGTGACCTAATACACCATTGCGCTGTCACCTATATAGATGACATACTGATTTATTCAGATTCACTCGAGGAGCACCGAGAACATATCCGAGAGGTGCTCTGCCGACTCAGAAAAAACGGCTTATTTGTCAAAGCCAGCAAATGTGAATGGCACAAAGACACAGTCGAATTCCTCGGCTACATCCTATGTACCGACGGCCTCACCATGTCCGATGACAAAGTCAAAACCATCCGCGAGTGGCCTGAACCATGAAAGGTCAAGGACATCCAGTCCTTTCTAGGTTTTGCTAATTTCTACCATCACTTCATATTTAACTATTCAGACATAACCGTACCCCTTACCCAGCTGACATGTAAAGGCATGACATGGGCTTGGACCGAAGACTGTCAAAAGTCTTTCGACCTGCTCAAAACAGCCTTCACCTCGGCACCCATCCTGCATCACTGGGAACCCAACCTACCCCTGGTTGTGGAAACCGATGCTTCAGACTATGCCCTTGCGGCAATCCTTTCCGTTATCAGTCCCGAAGGCAAGATTCATCCTGTTGCCTTTCATTCTCGTACCTTTATTGCTCCCAAGCTAAACTATGATGTTCATGACAAGGAGCTTTTAGCAATTTTCGAGGCGTTCAAGCAATGGCGGCACTACCTGGAAGGCTCTGCCAACCCTGTAGATGTTGTCACCGACCACAAAAACCTTGAATACTTTTCCACCACCAAAGTCCTGACATGGTGACAGGCACGGTGGTCCGAATACCTCTGCCATTTTAACATCACCATCCGTTTCCGCCCTGGCAAACTCGGTACAAAACCTGACGCCTTAACTAGACGATGGGACGTCTACCCTAAAGAGGGGGGTAACAACTACGGCACCATCAACCCCCAAAACCTCCGACCAATCTTTACGACCACTCAATTAGTAGAATCCCTTTGGGTGATGCAACTTATCATCCCGATATTACAAGCAAGCACCATCATGGGCTCCGAAAAACTCCATTCCAACATACATACAGCCCTCCCAACCGATCCAAAGGCAGTACCCCATCTCAGCACCCCCTAAGTACCAAACCCAAGATGGACACAAACTCCGGATGGGTTCCTTTGGTTAGACAACCAGATCTACGTCCCCGACGCCAACAACCTCAGATTACGCGTGCTACAATACAAGCACAACCATGTCCTCTTGGGACATTTCAGTCAAAACAAAACACTAGCCCTGATCCACCGCAAATACATCTGGCCAGGCTTGCACACCTCAGTCATCAACTTCTGCAAATCCTGCACTACTGTATGTGTTCGAAATCGCAGCATCACAAACCCTACGGCTTCCTAAAACAACTCCCCATTCCTGAACGACCATAGAATTCCATATTCATGGACTTTATTGAGCAACTTCCTCAGTCCTCTGGTTTCACATCGATACTAGTGATAGTTTGCAGACTCACCAAACAAAGCATCTTCATCCCTACAGTCGACACAATCACTTCCGCCAATTTGGCCAAACTGTTTGTGCTTCACGTCTTCTCCAAGCACGGTGTACTGAGCCATGTAACATCTGACCGTGGAAGGGAATTTGTCTCTCACTTCTTCAGGTCGCTCAGAAAGCCCTCGACATGCGCCTACACTTCACCTCATGCTACTATCTGGAAGCCGACGGCCAGACCAAACGAATAAACCAGACACTGGAACAGTACCTTCAAGTCTACTGCAATTACCAACAGGACAATTGGTCCAAACTGTTGCCGCTAGCCGAATTTGCATACAATAATGCTCCAAACGCCACCATGGGCATCTCTCCCTTCTTTGCCAATAAGGGACATCACCCAAACCTCACCGTACACCCTGAGTGTGACCTTGCCTCCTCTCGAGCACGCAAATTTGCTGTAGATCTTGATCGACTCCATGGAGCCCTGAAAAAACAAATTAGTCAGGCCCAATCACAATATCAAGCCTTGGCAGACTCCCGCAGACTCGCCTCTCCCGAGTTTCCGGTCGGAACTTCAGTATTTGTCAAATCCTAATTCTTCCGAACCACTCAACCCTCCAAAAAACTAGCGGAGAAGTATCTCGGCCCCTTCGAAGTAATAGCACGTGTTGGCACCCATTCCTATACCCTCCGTTTACCCAACTCTATGTGGGCAGTACACCCAGTCTTCCATGTTTCAATGCTCGAACCTTCTACCCCCAATACCATACCCGATCGCATTCAGCCTCCACCTCCCCCTGTCGAAATTGATGGAGAAATTGAGTACAAAATTGCCACGATCCTTGACTCAAAGCTCGACAGAAGACGCAGGCCTTGCCCCCTGCTCTACCTTGTCCGCTGGACTGGTTACGAAGGCACTGAAGATGAAAAATCTTGGTTAGTAGCAACCAAACTCAATCACACTCCCGAGATTGTAGCAGAATTCCACCTTGCCTATCCCGATAAACCAGGCCCATGGCCTTTAGAGCCCAACTAAAGACCCCCATCATGCCTCCTTTTCCCCACCATTTCCCTTCTTCTCTTCATCTACCATTTTTGTCCTTTATCTCTTTTTTCTTTCCCAAAACATACTCTCTTCTCTTCCATCCCATTTTTTTCCCTCCACCCTACTTCACCCTCACACGAACCGTCTTGAAAACCGGGTTGGAACATGTTTCCGGCCATCCACTCGTCGGCCCTGCCTAACCACTCACATAGGGTCACTACCCTACGTCGGGGTGGGCCAAACCGATCCACCAAATTCCGACAACAAGCCTGCCGTCATAATGGGCTGCCAAAAGCACGATAAAACACCACTCCATCCAGGGGGCCTCACTGTAAGCAGGCATTCTACCCTAAGGCAGCACACTGGCGAAGGGGGATCCAAAGGTTCAGTATGGTACCTAATACATGGGGACTAGCCTACCTGGTGAAGGGGGATCCAAAGAGAAAACTCTAGGGAACCCTTTGCCCACCGACTACTGTATATAAGCACTATCTCTATGGCACTCCGTGCTCTATCAGGCATCACCCTCTGTACCGATTGGGAAGTTCCGCCCAGGGCCTTGACCCTGAGAATGGATAGGGGAGCCAAGGGTTACAGCCAACCCCTCTGAAGGGTACTCACCAACAGGGATAATGGTTCGGTGTGCGGTACGCTCGGTACTGCCGTGAGTGGGTCGAACAGACTTCGGTCGGCAGGTGTGGAGTATGGGCGGGTCGGCGCTGGTCAGGGTTCATGATTGGGGGTTCCCCTGACATCACCCCCCCTCTAGAATGTAGCATCCTTGACGCATTGATCCCCACGGGCAGGACTGGGGTGCAGGATCTAAAGGCAGACACGTCCAAGGTGCGGATTCAGCATGGGGCACCCAGGTGCAGATGGTAGAAGTCGGCGATAAGGTCGGGGGCCCAGACGTTGCTTTCGTTCTCCCATGAGTTCTCCTCATAGCCATAACCTTTCCATTTGATAAGGAATTGTAGTTGATTTACTCTCATCCGGCTGTCGAGCACTTGTTCGACTTCGAAGTGTCCATCTTTGTTGACGAGAATTGGCTGTGGTAGAAGGGGCTGTCACCTACCTGGGATGGGGTCCGTTGGGGCTGGGGTGATTTTAACTACAGGGAAGACCGGGTGAAGATGGCTCAAAGTCTTCAGGAGACGAAGTCGGTATGCGTGGGACCCTACCTGTTCCTCCACGAGATAGGGGCCAAGTCGCCTATGCGCTAATTTCTTGGACGGCCGATTGGTGCAAATGTCGCTAGCATCGAGGTACACCTTGTTGCCTGGGATGAATGTCAGTGTTGGCTGGCGCCTATGGTTGTAATAAGTTGCCATATCATCCTTGGCCTTTACCAGGGCCACCTTCGCTTCCGAAAGTGCCCCCTCCATCCGCTCCTTGAACTCGTTTACAGACTCGAGGCGTGATGGGGGTTGGCGCCGTTACTGTCGTGTGGGTCGGTATGAAGTGTGCCCGGTTTGATACCGAATCTACCACGTTCATCATGGCATCGTACCTGTGTGCGTCGGGGAGCTCCACTACGAAGTCCACGCTTATGGTACCAGTCCATTCGTCGGACACAACCCTGCGTTCTCCGATTACTCCCACTCAGCCTCTAGTCTCAACAACAACCAAACCCACAAATAGTCACTGGGGAGCAATTTGTAGTTTGGTATAGCAGATTAGATTTCTGTGGGTTTTCTCAGGGCAGAATATTGAATTGTTGGTTTTATAAATAGAAGAATATTCTTGGGTATTTCTTGGTTATTTTATCTGTATTTATTGTGAAGGAAAATATTGCTATATTGCAATTCTACTGGGAGCTGAGTCCTGGGTTTGGCCTCCACTTAGGTGCTGTTCTGGAAAACCAGCCTGGGCACCAAAGTGCCGGTTTATGGAATTGTGGTCCTCCCACAAAGTAGAAATAATAGATCGTGAAGTGTAAAAATGTTATTTAGTATTGAGAACTTAACTCTTGATCCAGATATTGGTACGACGAGTTTCTGGTGTTTTCATCCAAAATAGGAAAGTGTGATGCCCAACGCTTAACCTTCGGTTCAGCGCAGAAGAGAGTTTTGATATTATCTCAAGTTTTAGTGAGAGTGGGGATGTAGAAAAGTGATTTCTACTTGTCAATAGTTTAACTAGATACAGCTAGGTATTTATAAGAAATAAAAGGCTGTGTAATTGTGAAAAATTATCGGAATGTAACCGGAGACCGTTCTGATACGGCTGGGTGCGTGATGGATTGTGGGTACATAGGCAAAGAAAAGATTTGGGAAAAAGATAGAAAGATTTCAGGAAAAACATTTATTATGAAAACTGCTTGCCCATCAATGATGTCCCTTCCATCAGCCCTGAAGGGCAGTTTGATCCTTGGGTCAGGCACCAGACCATGTAGGTGGTATTCGTCCATAATCGTCCCTAAAATCACGAAAATATTCCTGTAGGTCCTTTGTATTGTCTTTAAACCCTGTGAGAAGTTTCCAGTTGAGGGGAATAGAATTGGGGGATTATATGGGTTTTAGTGTTGGAATGAACAGGAATATATATATAATTACTAAGAAAAATCCCATTGGTTCTAACACACCCCTTCAAACATATTTGTCAATGCATGAGTGTGTTGGGAAATTTGTTTTCCAATAACAGAACCAATGTGGCGATTTTCAGTGTGAATAGAAGATGATATGGGGAATGTGTGGCAATGGTGCATATATGCACCCCTTGAAGGTGTGTAGGGCTTGTTGCATCTGGGAATGACATTTATCCTTCTCTGAAGACCTCCTTGACATGTCCCCTCGAATATATGCTGATGTCCACTGTGCCTGTCTGCAAAAACCAAGACTTCACTTCCATCTACGTCAGGCAGCTTGAAAACCTCCTGGATCCATCGTGTTCTGTATCTGAGGGTTGGAATAGAGTGTTGAATCTTATAGGGAAATGATAGTGCTGCTTGTGATGCGTCAGTTGAGTTGGAATGTGCCGTGATTGGGGTTCCGACAAATATATGTGGTTGCGCTGGTCTTTTGTCTTGCACGTTCGTGTGCGAACCTGGTTCCCCATGTACATAGACATTTTGCCGAATGTTTTCACGTCTTTGTGAATCACTCGGTAGGGGAAATACCCTGTAAAACAATATTGCCGTTGCATCTCCATATACCTGTGACTGCATCACGTGATGTTCCGTGTCATCCGCCATCGTCTCGTTCGATGGCGGTGACATTTCTGGACTAGAGCTAAAGCTATGCTGGCTATACAGTGGATTCAAGATGTCGGTGTTTCTGCTCTTTGTGTAGGTGTGCGCTGCATCCGGATCTGGCCGCCTTGACGTTACTACAGTCCCCGCGGTCTCTGTGGACGGTATGGCTGTTTGCCTCAATGCTCTGTGTCGACGATGCATGTTATCTCACGAATGTGTGGTGGTTCAATTGGTAAGTCGACAAACTCGTTCTGTAGCTGGGTGTCCACTGATTTTGTGTCTGGTTCTCTTGACATTGCGATAGGATTCATGGATATCACTGGATCTACGTCTGGTTCCCTCGACATCACGATGGGCTCTGCGGTATATGATGATTTGTACTTCAATCGTGTCAATGCATCGGTTGGAGATCCTCTGAATGCGATCGATCTCATCCGTGCTGCTTTGATGGATATGTCTTGATTTCTGGGCACGGTTACGGTCGTTATAAGTGGCGTCCTGGTTGATCTTGCAAGTATGAATGCATCTGTGGTCTCATAAACATCCGTTTCTTTGCTCTCTTTCGATTCCTTGCTGATTTTCCTGCCTGTTTCCTCCACTTCTATGATTTCCTCAACATCTCCTGTTTGTGTCGATCTGATCTGTGCGCTCACGCTATCTGCATCTGACTCTTTCACTGTGGTACGTGGCCCTCGTTCATTGCAGATTTTTGATGCTATGGTAATGTTCTTGATTGTGATATCGATCGCATCCTTACTTGCTGCTTGTGTCTTCAATGGCTTGTGTAATGATGGGTGAGTTGTTTCACTATTGTGCTTCAAAACCTTTCTGACATTCTTCTCCATCCCTCTTATCAACTCTTCATTGATGTGTGACCCTTCGCTCCATGTCCGTTCATGCGTTCTTTGTGCAAATGCGTCGATCGGCGGTCCCCTGCGTTCTTCATGTACCATATTAACATGTGTGCTCGTTCCATCCGGTTTGTTTGCTGTGGTATGCGGCCCATCTACGTTCGTTTGTGTCTGCACAATGGTGTGTGGCTGTTAAGTCCGCGTGTCAGGCGCTTAGCTAGTACTTCCGAAGGGGCTTTCCGGGTTAGTGCGAAGGTCCGTAACGGGGCCAAAGACCGAGACGGAAGTCGGACAGACTACGGACGGGGGCGGAGGCGCCGGAAACTTAGGGTAGGTCACGGAATAGTTCAATCCGGTCACTGAGATGTTCGAGGTCGAAGGGACTTGGCTTCAACTTATGTGTTGCGCCCTCCTCGATCGTCTGTCCCTAATTTCGGAGAGGAGACGGAAGTTTCACCGGAGTGAGTCGGAACTGGGTGGACTAAGATGATATTCGTACTGGCGAACAGTCTAGTCGACTGGGAGACTATATACATGCGACTGTCTTTGTACTATCTTCTGCCGGTAATAAAACAAGGGAAAAGGAAGTACAAGGGGGTCAATATAAAAGAGAGAACAAGGGAGCGAGGTACGCGCTAGTCCTGCGCGTTGGTTATCAAAGTATTGAGTCTCGGTCGGGGATGGACTTGGAGATGGTGTCTCGGTCACGACGGGATCGGAAGCGGAAAGTGGACTCCGGGTCGGACTTGTCGGGAATGGAGATTACGGAAAACAATCCTTCGTCCTTTCGGAAAGGTCTCGGAATAAGGGGGGGTGGTTGTGGGGGTTGTTGAGGGTATGGGCTATAACAGTGGCCCCTCGTGTCTCGTTTGGGCTGATGTGGCGACTGGCAATGCCTTGTTTTCGATGTGCGCTACATCGCCTGTCCTTTGCATTGGTGCTACAGTCGACGTTCCGATGTGCGTGGCTGTGTCCTCAATCGACTGCCTCATGGGATCGCCATCTGCTGCTCGTGATCTATCGCGGTGTATCGGTGGCTTCCTCAATGGGTAAGTTTTCCATTCTGTCTCATCCACCCCTTTACTGACATTCCTCTCCATCATCTCCATGAAATCATCCTCAATCTCCTCATACTTTTCATCCTTGTTTCTGCTCTTCCTTTCCACTGTCTTCTCTCTCACCGTTTGTGTCCTCTTTGTCCTTGGTGGCATTCCTTGCATCGTTTCTGCAACTGTAACCGTTGTTGCGGTTTTTGCTGGTGATGGTAATTGCGTCTCAGCTGGATCGGTCTTTGGTGTCGTGCTGTCGTCCTTTGTCTCTGTATCTGTGGTTTCCATCACCAATGGGTACGTGTCTTGCCTTTCCTCATTCCACTTGCTACTAATTCTTTTCTCCATTTCTTCCAATGAATCTCCCTCGACTTCTTCCTCTTTCATTCCTTCTTCCTCTTCCTCTTTCATACCTTCCCATCCTAATCCTTTATGTGCCGCTGGCTTGATTGTCGATTCCAAAACTGCAAATCCCTCTGTCATTGAATATGGTGATATCCCTTCGTATCCGGGCCCTGGTAGGGTGCCGTCGCCAATTGCGTGGTAAGTCCCTCCTCTGTTAACCGGTGTCGATCGTATGCTGATTGTTGCATTTGTTTCTTCTCTCCTTCTGGTATTCCGTCTGTTCTCTGTCTGTTCTGCTCTCTGGTTTCCTGCCCTCTCCTTTGTTCTCTCTGCTTTTTCTTCCACTCCTTTCTGCTCGGGTATGCCTCTTGGCTTCTGTATGTCTGGGCTCGTTGATACGGCTCCATAACATGTCTGTGGCTGTGTGGGGGCGATGTTCGGTTGGTATGCTTCTCTTGGTGGTGCGGCTACTGCAGTGAACGAGTACGTGATTCCTTTCTTTGAGTTATATGCGATTGTTGATCCATTCTTTGATAGTGCAACGTGGTCTCGTGTAAATGTGAGTTCCGCATCCCTTTCTGTTAAGCGCTCCACAGATAATGTGTTTGCATCTTGTTCCGGTGTATAGATGACATTGGTAAGTGTCACGTTCCCATATGGTATTCTGCTGTGCTGATCTGACAACAAGGTAATTCTTACTGTGCCGACATAGGTGTTATTGTCCAGGTAAGTGAACAAATTGTAGTTCCTGCAGGTGTGATTCGGTGCTGATAAGTCTAACCACCATGTGTGCGGTTCCATCTCGACTCCAGGGTAATGGTGAGTATTTTCCATTGGTAGTCAGACTCGGGTCAGTAGATAGATAGATGTTTGTGCCTTGTATGGTGTGAGGTCAGTTTGGAATAAATGAGTCCTCGGATGTTTTTGGATCTTGTGTGATATAAATCTGATATGAATGGAAAGAAAATATAATCTAATCTGCAGGGGCTAGCCATGACTAGAGACCCTGAGACTTTTAATCTGTAGTTTGGTATAGCAGATTAGATTTCTGTGGGTTTTCCCAGGGCAGAATATTGAATTGTCGGTTTTATAAATAGAAGAATATTCTTGGGTATTTCTTGGTTATTTTATCTGTATTTATTGTGAAGGAAAATATTGCTATATTGCAATTCTACTAGGAGCTGAGTCCTGGGTTTAGCCTCCGCTTAGGCGCTGTTCCGGGAAACCGGCCTGGGCGCCAAAGCACCGGTTTATGGAATTGTGGTCCCCCCACAAAGTAGAAATAATAGATCGTGAAGTGTAAAAATGTTATTTAGTATTGAGAACTTAACTCTCGATCCAGATATTGGTATGACGAGTTTCTGGTGTTTTCTTCCAAAATAGGAAAGTGTGATGCCCGGCACTTAACCTTCGGTTCAGCGCGGAAGAGAGTTTTGATATTATCTCAAGTTTTAGTGAGAGTGGGGATGTAGAAAAGTGATTTCTACTTGTCTATAGTTTAACTAGATACAGCTAGGTATTTATAAGAAATAAAAGGCTGTGTAATTGTGAAAAATTATCGGAATGTAACCGGAGACCGTTCTGATATGGCTGGGTGCATGATGGATCATGGGTACATAGGCAAAGAAAAGATTTGGGAAAAAGATAGAAAGATTTCAGGAAAAACATTTATTATGAAAACTGCTTGCCCATCAATGATGTCCCTTCCATCAGCCCTGAAGGGCAGTTTGATCCTTGGGTCAGGCACCAGACCATGTAGGTGGTATTCGTCCATAATCTTCCCTAAAATCACGAAAATATTCCTGTAGGTCCTTTGTATTGTCTTTAAACCCTGTGAGAAGTTTCCCATTGAGGGGAATAGAATTGGGGGAGTTATATGGGTTTTAGTGTTGAAATGAACAGGAATATATATATAATTACTAAGAAAAATCCCATTGGTTCTAACACAATTAAACAAATTTTCAAGTACCTTAAGGGTACACACGACCATGGCATTATATACAAGAGAAGTGATCCACCAACACTAGAAATCTATGTGGATGCGGATTTTGCCAACCGAAATGATGCATCATCCATATCGGGATATACCTGCATGCTTTGCAGTGGATGTATCGCATGGAGTTCGAAAAAACAATGAACAGTTGCGCTTTCAACGACGGAGGCCGAATACATAGCATTAACACATGCCGCTAAACAATTAATTTGGCTCTGGAGATTACTTACTGAATTAGGTATCGATCAAAACGATCCAACTCATATGCGGTCAGACAATCTAGCGGCAATTACTATATCCCATGATTCCTTGTATCATGCCCAGACCAAGCACATTAACACCTATTACCATTTCATTTGTGAGACAGTGGCTTCTCATGAAGCATCACTTACCTACGTTACATCGAAGGAGAACATCGCGGACATTCTAACTAAGGCCTTGGATCCATATCAACACGGTTATCTAAAGGGGAAGTTAGGGTTTCATTTTTAATTTTTTGGCTGAGGAACCTCGTTGAGGGGCAGTGTTAGAAATTGATATATTCTGGAACATTCCGGCAACTCGGTTAAGTCAATACCCGGATATGAGTAGTTATGCTGCGATACAGCGGATTTGCAGTGTAGGAATCTTATAGATAATTCTAGCATTTTCCACTTTGTATATAGTATATAAGGGAGCCATTGAAGGCTCGTAGGAGTAACAGTTTATTTTAAAGAAAACAACTCTCCGACAACAACACAGATCCCTGGGACCCGCTCACGCAAAAAAGAGATATGCAGTGCAGGTTCCTCAAAGCGCTCACATTCTTATGAGAAGTCGAAACAGCAGCTGTTTAAGTTTCCTGCAAGGAATGCAATGTTCGAACACGAGCGCATTATAACATCGTCGAAGACTCACCCGACTGTAACAATGATGTTATATAATGTGTGTTGATGGTATGTGTTGTGAGCATACTTCTAGAAAATCTTGCCATTGAAGACCAACGTGGTGATATGTCCATCGATTGATAAAACTGACATTTGGCTTGCTCATCTATCAGGAACTAGTACCAGGAGAATTGAAATGTCCAGAGGACACGAGCAAGTTGAGTATCAGCGGTTTGTTGGCACCAGGTGGTTCAACTGCTGGCACTGTCTGACATGTCATTCTTGTTTCTGACGGTGTGTTCACGAAGCAGGTTCAAGGTCATTAGGTTGGAGACTGGGCTCTTACCCGACGCAGAAGGTTCGCTGTAAAGGTAATTCAAGTGTTTTGATCATGTTTCATAATTCACTTCTATCGTGTCGATACTTCTACACATCTATCAACAAATGAATGACAATGCCACAGATCCTCTCTTGGACGGTTCCTTCATAATTTACTTCCATCGCGTCGATACTACACATCTATCAACAAATGAATGACACTGCCACAGATCCTCTCTTGGACGGTTCCTTCGTAATTCACTTCTATCGCGTCGATACTTCTACACGTCTATCAACAAATGAATGACACTGCCACAGATCCTCTCTTCGAAGGCTCCAACACGTGTTTTCTCTTCACCCAGTGATGAATGTTATAAAGCTTGCAAAATCTGCCTCCACCCATAAGCCTCTCATTCCAACGCACAATCCAATCCAGTCATTCTCAAAATTCACTTGTCGATTGTCCGCTCAAGGAGCAATCAAGACGGTGTCCAGCAGGCAATATATTCGTGAGTACCTTAAACTATTTGACATCGAGGAAATTTATGATTGAATTGAAATGTGCAATGAACACAAGCGAGTTGAGCGTCACTGGTTTGTTGGTAACAGACGGTTCAAGCTTCTTGTACCGTCTGATGTGCCATTTTGTTGGGAGTTAGGGAGAGTAGATACACGTTCAGGGACTCCTATCTTGAATTCCTCGAACATTGTGTTCGAGAAGGAGGCTCAAATTTATTAGATTGGAGATCGGAGCTCAGACATGAGGCAGAAGAATCATTATTCACCGTTCGGTATAAGGCTAATTCAAGTAATTGGTAATTGTTATCACGTTTCTTAAATGACTTCTATCGTGTTTCTACCTCTACACACCATCGATCATCGAGCCACACTGTTAGAGATATATCTGAGTTCGTTGAATCTAACATCTTTTCCCTTCAGCCATGATTCTCGTAAAGCTTGCACATTATGCCTCCACCTATCAGCCTCTCATTCCAACGCACAACCCAGTCCCTCTCAAAATTCACTTGCCCCATTTCTTCTCAAGGGAATAATCAAGTCCTCATACAGGAGGCAACAGATTCGTGAGTACCCTAAACGGTTTTTTTTGTTGAAGAAATTTATGATCCAGCCAGTTTGGCCATCACCTATGTCCAGACTGCTGGCCTTGGTAAGCCCAGGAGTGATTTTATATAACCCTTGTTGTGCCAACTGATTGGGGAAACTGTTGTTTGGCTTACTCCTTCAGACATCTATCATGAACCAATAGGATAAGGTGAGTTGAATCCACCGGTGAACTGGGGTATGCGGCTATGGCTACGGATTCAGTGCCACTGGTTTGTTAGTAGCAGACGGTTCAAGCTTCTTGCACTGTCTGATGTTTCACTTTTTGTTGATCGATAGGGGAAGGCTTCCGTACACATTCAGGGAATCCTATCCTGAATTCTTACAATAGGCTTTTCCTGAAGGTGGTTAATGTTTATTAGATTGAGATCGGAGCTCTGACACGAGGCAGAAGAATCGCTGTTCGTTGTGAGGCTATTTCAATACACGATATTATGTTTCATGAATGACTTCCATCGTGTTGATGTTTCTACACATCACTTAACATCAAGCAAAATCTTGGCAGTGATACTATCTTGGTTTCACCAACATATTTTCCCTTTACCCAGCCACGACTCTTATAAAGCTTCCACATTCTGCCTCTATCCATCAGGATCTCATTCCAACACACGACCCAGTCCGTCTCAACATTCACTTACCAGATGTACTCTCAAGCGAGCAATCGAGTCTTAATCCAGCAGGAGACAGATTTGTGAGTACACTAAAATGCTCGGTTTGGAGGAAATTTATGATCCGGACAGTTTAGCTTTGAACTATGTCGGGTTTGCTGCCTTGAGTAAGTTGAGAAGTAATTTTATGTGGGCCCGGTTGTGGTGTCAATATTTCACACAGCACTCTTGGTTTATGACACACTCCTCACATTCCGTTGCGAGAGAAAACATATCTGGAGGAAGAAGATTAGATTAGGATCAGTCCTGTATATTTTGGCTTGCTATGCAGGGCTCATCTACTTCATGTTCTTCTTAATAATTAACATTTTTCTCGCAAATCTATCCATCAAGGTGAGTAGTTCTATTTCATGGATCGGAAAGAGTTCACATTCATATGGGTCTAGTACGCCTCTCACGATGTTTAACACAGAATCTAATTTCAACACAGTGCATGTAATGACTTAGCTCACTTTATTAATAGTATTGGTATTCTACCCCTTCCTGGAATCCAAGGTGACAATGGCTCTAATTTTCCATTCACAAATTTACTTATTTATTCTACCAGGGCTTTTGATGGCACGGGGATATGCCGTCTCGAAGCTTAAGAGACTGATTGCTTTGGTGCTTGGTATTTTACTTATTGGCATTATTGGGTGTTACTTGGTATGTACTGCATGCTCTGACTTTGTGATGACTAATAGAACTTGATCTGCACTGCATAGTTTTCTGCAATAATGAACAACTGTGCACCAACTGAGAAGGAACCTGAACAAGCTTACCTTGTGAGTTATGTTGATTCTATTCCTACACATCACATGTCTATTCACATGATTTTCAGAAGTGAATATTCCTTTGTTTCAATTCTGTTTTATACTTATTCATTCTCTAGTGCTCACTATTCAGGATGTGTTGCTTATCCTTTTCGACACAGTTGTCTTTGCAATGACCCTTTCCAATTCCCTGGGACACTTGAGGGACTTGAGAGAGTTTAGAGAATTGCACACCAAGTCACTAACTCAGGTGTTCTTTGAGCAAAGTATGCTTCTCAGTGGTATAATACATTGTGGCTAATTATTATAA
>QLPG01015047.1:3674-26798 GCA_003314385.1 Gomphus sp. MG54 | reverse complement strand
ATACCCGCGCCAATCACTATTGATGAGTCACCAGGGGGTGGTTCACAAGGAATGGGTTGGTCATATTTAAGCATGGGTGTAGGTCTGTGCTCAAGAATCCGGAGTCAGATGAAGGTTCTGGGGGGTGTGCTAGGGTCTGAGGCATCTTGTTAAATCTGCATGTTGATACTTAGCTAGAGGCTTCTGGAAGGGTTTCTAGAGGGTTCCAAGTGGTTTCCAAAGGGGGGTTTGTACTCCAGAGATGGAGGGGCTAAAGGTCATGGGTTCACGATTGGAATTGGAATGGAGACGGAAAGATGAAAGTGCTGGGGGTCATAGGACTGTTCACAGTATAGGGCAGTATGAGTGGTTCGAGGTTGCAGGGACTTGGCTTCAACTTATGTGTTGCACCCTCCTCGATCATCTGTCCCTAATTTTGGAAAGTTGGAAAGTTTACCGGAACTGAATCGGAAACTACAATGCAGAATTAAGTCGATATTTGTACTGGCAAATAGTCCAGTTGACTGGTAACTTATATACATGTATCTAGTCTTGTACTATCTTTTGCCGAGTAAAGACAAGGGGGGGAAGAGAGTACAAGGGGCAATGTAGAATGAAAAACAAGGGAGTAAGGTATACAATGATCCTGCGTATCATTTATCAAAGGGGCAGAACCTTGGCTTTGGATTCTTCGGAGGATTGGAAACGCGGAACCTCAGATTGATGCATTGGAATTCAGAAAGCAGTTATTCAGATTTTGGGCGGTGGGAAAGGTCCCAGAAATGGTGCAGGTGGTTGTGGGGTTTAATGTGGTCTTATTGGTGGCATGGGCCATAACACATCTGGAAACTGGGTCCAGGGGCAGACAGTTCTTAGGGGACAGATGCACAGTGGGCTGATGCCTGGGTGATTGTCTGTAGGGCTTGTGAACATGTGATGGGTCTTGAGCTCATGATGATCAGGAGTGTGAGTATGAATATACTGTTAAATCCACATGTCAGGCACTTAGCTAGATACTTCTGGAAGGATTTCCAGAGGCTTCTGATAGGTTTCTGTGAGGGAGGTCGAGACTCTAATGATGGTGAGACTCTAGATCGCAGATTTGCAGATGGAGACAGAAAGGGGGAAAGACAAGAAGCACCGGGGGCTTAGAGCTGTTTGCAGTATTAGATCATACGACTAGTTGTTCGAGTGTTCAAGGTTGAAGGGACTTGGCTTCAACTTATGTATTGCACCCTCCTCAATCTTCTGTCCCTAATTTTGGAAAGTTGGAAAGTTTACTGGAACTGAATCGGAAACTACAATGCAGGTTAAGTTGATATTCATACTGGCAAATAGTCCAGTTGACTGGGGGTTTATATACATGTAACTAATCCTTGTACTATCTTTTTCCGAGTAAAGACAAGGGGGAGAGAGGAATACAAGGGGCTCATAGAAAAAGGAGAACAAGGGAGTGAGCTATGCAATGATCCTGCACATCGTTTATCAAGGAGCAGAACCTAGGTCATGGAATTGCAGGGGTTTGGGATTATGGAACTTTGGGTTAGTGCAATGGATTTGTGGAAAGCAATCATTCCAGACTTTTAACAGTCGGAAAGTCCTGGAAAAGGTGTGGGTGGTTGTGGGAACTGATATGGGTTTATTGGGGGCATGGGCCATAACATTTCTTGCCCTCCCTTCTGCTGTCTAAAGTCCTTTACTTGGGTCAACACCCTTGGCACTCTCCCAGGTATCTCATCTGTTCCAAATCAGTGGCATGCACAGAAAGTAGGGCGCAATGCATGGGTACATTGAAGCCAAGCCAATCTGACCAGCCTGCAGAACTTGGCCACCTCCTGCCAGCATTGTGAAGTTGGCATTATTACTATAGTGCTCGGCCCACACATCATCAGCATTCCCGGCACCTGACAGCACCCCTCTTTGCAATTGCTGAATGTATGTGAATTCATTCCTCTCACTGTTCATCTCATACTCATATGTTTTGTTGATAATCATGTAGTTCCCAGGTTCATGAGCAGGTGAATGCATTCAATATTAGAATTTCTCTCAATAAGTTTTATCCATGTTGCATTCCCTGCCTATGTCGATTGTCAGCTGACACAGGTAATGTGACTAAGTACAATATTGGATCATTATTTGATCCCCTTGTTTAGTAGATGGTTTGTCCTCCCTGTTTTACATTAATATTGACTGGATGTTACAGAAGTATGGAGGGGAGCTTTTGAATAGTTTCAGTGGTTGTTGAACAGGATCTTGCTTCTATTATCCTGTAGTTTCAGGGAGTTTGATGTATTTCTTGTATATAAAACCATAATATTATCATGATTTTAACATGGAAATTTTGATGAGTTAGCTACGGGTTTCACCAATAAAGGATATACAACCTGGTGCATTTGTGACCAAAATCCGGCAATGCAATCATTGTGATGTCAGTGGTCATAATATTAACTATTCAATTGGGTACACCAAAGTCTTTCCGTGCTATAGTTTCAGGAAACCTGTGAGTCCGTCCCTGAAACCGACTCATTGAAACGAGCGATTTTCCAATGGAACGGTTTCATTAACTTTCCAATTGAGTTCCGTTGCAATGTCCAGCGGTGTGGTGAGTTTTCTACTCAAACTTCAGTGGCTCAACCCACGAGGTTTCATTGGGACCCTTCCCACAGTGGGAGGTCGCATCACCCCTCAGGAGGCGCTTATTGAGGATGTCCTTAAATATGCACCAGAATGCACCACTATTGTAGTATAGATTAGCTAGTGGTGAAGCGCGAGACTGTTAGTTTAGTTATCTGAAGGCAGACGGTTTGATTCATCCCTTAAGCTTGAAAACTTGAACCTAAGTTTGAGACTCTGTGTGCTTCAACTCTTCCCTTTTTGAACATTATTTTTGCTCATAAGCAGACATCCTCTTAAGGGGTCAAATTTACGCTTCCACCTTGCAAAGCAAGAAGCATGTCAGCCATAGTAGATTCCCTTCCTCCAGGCATCGTATTTATTAAATTCGAGTATAATTTTTATCCTCGTCTCGCTTTTGGAGGCAACTTGATGTTCAGCCCCAAGATCTAGATTAATAATTTCCCTCCAACTTCCAGCAGCTCTACCAGACGACGATTTGGCAGAAGGCTCTACTCGTGTAGTTGAAATTTATCGGCCAGAGCGAGCTTCTCTTGGTCCTGGAAATGAACAAGTGCAAGAAGAGCAGGAGCCACCTTCTAAAAAGCAAAGGCTTTCCGGGACGCAGAGAATGAAACTGGTAAGGGAAGAAAAGAAAGAAAAGACACCGAGGTTCCTACATTTATATGGTCTGTTTTATCACAAGGCATTTCACATTGGGCTGAAGAGGTTCTATAAACCAGTGTAAGCGCCAAGGTGGCGAGGCAAAAGGAAGGAAAGAAAAGCAAGAAAAAAAAGAGCAAGATATGTAAAGGGCAGAGGGGGGTAAAATCACTCTTCAACACCTATAACTGATGAATACATACAATGGATACAATGGATCAATAATACAGCATCTTGGGTCCCAAGTTCCCCCCCACCTCCCAACTCTTCCGTGAGTCAACCGATATTCAATATTACATCACACAGTACTTTTTCCCGATTTTCAATTATACAATAGTAATATTTTACCTCCTTCAAACCAATGCCTTCGCGCCATCGAGTTGAACGTGACCTAGCTCGATATGCTCGACATACCACACATGATCGACCTTAACACTTGAGATTTTTTTTACTCACGATTTTATTCTACTTCGTCGCCTAACTGCGTCTAAATTAAACTGCAACTGATAATTGAGTTTAAGGTGGGGGAGAGGAGGTACGAGATACGATAAAGAAGGGCTGAACCGAGGACCGAAGATCGAAGAAGAAACGACCAACACGCGACGACGAATTTCGAACAACAACCGAATAACCAATGAACAACGAGACGACGACGACGACGGAAAATCGGAAAATCGGGGATCGAGGTGACGCAAGATTCTTAAATATACGCAGAGTCGGGATAGAACAGGTAGAGGAACCGGCCAATAGCACTGCTCAAATACGGGGCAAGAAGGTGGGATGTTGTAAACTATGTACGAAGCGGGGAAGAGAAGGGGGTTATATGAGTACACCAAGAAAAAGCAGTACAGTACATTGCAATTATGACAATACTCAAGCGGTTGAAGGCGAGGATATCAGGAGGGAGAGGGGAAAAGAAAATGCAAATGAGAGATTGCATAGAACGAGGGGATTTGAGAGTGAGATGAAGGAAGTAGGTGAGAGAGATGAAAAATTCTATAGTTCTAATATTGGAAGAGTGTTTGGAATGGGTGATTGGGTGGAGGTACTGCAGTTGTGTAAAACAGGAGAGGCAGAGAGGCATCATGGTATTGGATTGTTGGGGTAGAGGGAGTGATCCAAGAAGGGAATTGTGTGGTCGTCTCTTTGTTCCGGGTCTAACCTGGAGAGTGTGGTATTCGTCCGTGTCCGGGATACCTCACCGTCAGGTATTGACCATTATCATGCTCTCCCTTTCTACACCTGCATCTCCCGACTCCCACATGAAAACGCAAATAACTCCAAAATTTCATATTCAATACCTCCGAATTCGGATTGTAAATTATTCTTGGTCGTTGTCGGTCGCTTCGCTGTCCTATTACGTCGTCGTCGTCGTCGTCGTCTCGCAACCTTCCTGTCTCACCACCAACCCTTTCCCACCTTCTACCCCACTTCACTTTCACCTGCTCCTCCCCACACTCTCATATAACTCTACACCTCACCCACTAGCCCCTTTGCCCCGCTTCGCCCGATATTGCACCGCGGCATACCATGCACCGCCCAGGAGCGTGAGCGCGATCCCGGCGGCGTTCGGTGGAGTGATCGTGAGATTGAAAAGGGAGACGGAGAGGAGGATCGTGAGGACTTGTTTTATGTTTGCTAAGTGTGGATAGGTGTGTAGTGGAGTCAGTACGAGGGGGGTTTGGGATTGGGGGCAGTGAACATGAATGAGAGGGAATGTCGTGTGGAAATTAGGTAGAGATACAATGAGAAGGTAGGCAACCAAGAACACATAAGATCCCACAACAAAGCGAAAACAAAAATGTCAGAATCCGAAGTTCGGAGGAAATGAAGGATAAGATGAATCCAAACCATTCCAAAAAGGATGATGCCATTGGATCGGGATGAACCAATATTGAAGATGACAACACCAATCGCCGCAATAACGAAATAGCAAAGATCCGAACACCACAGCAACGGAACAATGCACATGAGCACATGCACGCAAAATATTCCAAACCCGGTATGCGATATGATATGCAAATGCAAAAGCCAAAGTAACGTGGGAGGTAACCATATCCGTTAATGAAAACGCGCATAACAACGCGACGCGACGCAACGTGGCATGTGTCACATACGCACCGCAAATTTATATCAATATAGTCCAAACGCGACGATGCGACGCAATGATCAAATACGTAGTGCGCCGCAAATTGAAACAATGCAATGATAAAACATAAATGATCGGAGACGCAATGCACACATAGCGCCGTAGGGAAAAAAAAAACAAAAAAACACGCATTTAGCACACCACACCTCAAACATGCAGAGCACGAACTCACCAGCAACGGTTATACTGAGCGGTCCGACCTATAACGAACAAAGGATGTTAGTTAGCATGTTTATGGGCGATTGCAAGAGGTGGAAGGATTAAAAAGAGATATAAAGAGTAGCACAACATGTATGAGGTAGTGAGAGGTTAGACCACACCACTCACCTTCGAATTTGCAGTGAAACTAACGACATTCAGCCCAAATGCCATTGCGCCATTCACTGCCAGAGCCAGGGCCCTGCGTCCGTCCATCCCACCGGCGCTCGCCACCGCGCCGGCACCGGCACTCCATGCCCGCACACGCTCAAGTTCGCCGGAGAGATGTGAGTACAACACGCACTGTATGAATGCCAAGGGCGACATGCGAAGTAAAAGATCGAGGGGATGCAGCCGTGGAAGACGCCAGCGTCCTACCCATGAGTTCGCGAGGCGGGTGGCGGGAGTGGGAAGGGACGAAAGACGCGGATTGGAGTAATGGTTGGAATAGAGACGCGAGAGGAGCGGCAAGCGGCCGAGGAGGGGGATGCGTAGACGGTGAGATTTTGTGGAGGAGGGTGACGGGGGATTTGAAAGAGAGTGAGCATGGTGCACCGCGGGGGGGTTGGAGGGTCCCTTTTGGAGGGCATTGGTGGCGATTGTTTTGAGAGCTGCGAGGACGGTGCCGAGGAGGGTGAGGAGGAGGCCAGGGACGGTAAAGTAGTAGTCGCCGTAGGTGGCGAGGGCAACGCCGGCGGTGACCGGGAGGAGCGATAGGAGGGTAGGGAGGCCAGGGAGGGGACGGTGGAGGAGCAGGGGGGAGAGGGCAATGATGAAGATCGGCGTGGCCGCGCGGATCACCTGATGGAAGGGGACGGTGACAAGCTGCAGAGACAGGTTCGACACAGCGATATTGATCGTGTACAAAAACGAGAATGCGCTCAGCACCACCGTCTCGCGCGATGACATGCGGGAAGGGCTCTGCGTAGGACTATAAGTAAAAATGTGATAGTAACACAAAACCGACGCACAAAATAGCCCATTTCCATGGCGATGTATGACCCAATCGTGCCCGCAAAGGCGTGGAGGGCCGTGAGCGTATATGGGAACGGAAAGCGCACGAGCACGAGCTTGTTGTACAGCGTGAGGCCCAGGTTGAACAGAAAGTAGAGAAACAACCAGAACGGCTCGGAATCCAGGCAGCCCTGCCAGCGGCGCGGGGGCGGGGGCGGCTGGTAGGCGCGTGACAGGTTTGTGGGTGTGTACGGCCTCAGGGATGACGACGGCGATGACGGCGACGAGGATGGGAGTAGCTCGTACGGCGTCGTGGCCGGCGTCGTGAGTAGCTGGATGTTCGGCGGGCGGTGCGGCGGGCGGGATGTGCGCGACGGGTCAGCGCTGCGTTTCAGCCCCGACGATGGCGACGACGTCGGGTCGATTGTGTCATCGGTATCGGACACTGACTCCGGCGGCGTGGGCAGTGGAATCAGCGGGCGCGACATGGGGGGAGGGAACAAGAAACGAGTCGCAGTTACCTAACACATTCAGTACTGTATTCGGTAGTGATATATTATATTATATGGAAGTATGCACAGTACTGCATATAAAGGTCGGTCGGAGGCTGTACTAGCTTCTGTTTGGGAAAGAAACTGCCAAGCCGGCGTTGGCTGGCCCCACATAAGTAATGCAGGGGTTCAAGACCCACGTCGACAGGTCGAGTCGCAATTAAGTGTGCTCCTTGTAGGAGCGCGCCAATCAAATCTGATGCTCCCCCTCAGTGAGACGTCATTAATAGCCCTGTAATCCAATGCACGATGCTATTCCCTGGTGTGCCATTTGGTAGCATGTCCTTTAATTCGTAGCAGTGAGTTTGTCCTCTCGTGTCTCAGCTGCAAATGTGAGAGCGAAGGTCAGTGAAAAATGGACTTGGATAATCATTACACTTAATTCCTCTCCTTCGGCACGCATTATCCGAATCTTCTCGATCAAAAATCTTTTTTGTCTTGTCCTTTTTGCATCTTCGTGCCCCCGGACCTGATCCTTCGATCGTCGTACCTTCACTTTCTCCTCGAGCATGTCCCGCAACCCTTCCACTACTCGCATATGAGGCCATCCACACTAGCATGTTATCAGCCCAGCAAATAAGCTTTCCATACCTCGCGGGAAGCTCAATCCGATCGCCGATCTTGGCCTGCTGTCTGTCGATCACCACATTTCTGCTTCGAGAAATGTCAACATCACCTTTCCACACCGCTCTTGACAACATCTGTACCGCATAGACCATGGACGCGAACGTGGGCCGACCTACACATCTTCGACATGGACAACCAAGGGATTCGACCTTACCAATGCATGGTGTGCATCACTGCAAACATCTAAACCTGTTTCTCGAGCTTCCTGGGGGAACACGACGATACCGCCGGTGTGTTTTACTTCATATGGGTGGATTTTTCTGTGTGCCGGTCACCGACGCTTACCTCCCTCACACACGAGTAGGGTTCCCTGTAGTCCTGTTGCTCGCGCTGTGTATCTAGTTCATGCTCGGGTTGCCTCTGCATGCGTCGGGAGTGACGACTCTATGGCATCCTAGGTTCTCCCATGCAATGCCAAACCCATTGCGAGGGTTGACAAGAATCTGATGTCAAAAATGAGGAATATTGAATAGATTCTGTTTAGCAGCTGTAAGGAACGAAGCGCCATTGAAGTGTACCTCAACCATGCGAATCTCAAACGGCCTTTTCTGCGGTGAAGTCAGTCTCGTTTTGGACTCGTTGCTGTAATTCAGGTGTGCGATCTAGATGTAAGATAAATAAAAAATAATAGAAAAGTCAGCAGGAGAACAAAGAAGAGAAACTTACCCACACCTAACTCACGTCTGGAATCTGCATGCGTACTTCAGCTTCAGTCGTCGAATACTTTGTCCATGGAGACTTGTACACTACGAATCAAGTTCACGTCTACTCATCTTCGCTTCCAAACGCTTGTTCCTGTTCGGCATGTCAGAGATATGGGCGCAAGTCAAGCTTAATTCTGGAGAACAGGCACTGGTCTCTAAATCTCATGTCCAAATATTCGCGGCTCTGGTTCTCTTTCGGGAGGGTTCAGATTCTGCTGTTCATCGATGCATGCTTCGTGTAAGCAATGCTACGTAATCGGACTATCGTTGTTGCACGGCTCACAAGCCCCCACACGAGCTCACACGACCCCACCACTTACCTAACACCATCGGAGTTGAACCTGACCACCACACTTCCCCACCTGTTTCACCTCCAACGGAACCAGCTGATAAATCTAGGTGTACCAACAAACGAAACAGCCAAGTAAGCGATACCACACATCCCATCCACCCTCCACTCCCCCCGCTGCGTACGTCAATTAATGTTTTGACTGACTCACCGCCTCACTAGATCACCCACGCCCGCATCACACGCCCCACGGCCGCTCACGACTCGAACAAACGCGTCCCGTCACGCACCTGGCGTGACTACACCCTAACAATAATACTATAAATCGATGGCGAATCCCCTCCAGCCATTCCCCTACCCCCTTTCCTCAACATCAGCCGGCCCCACATCTAGCCCCGCATCCGCATCGACACCCAACGGTCCCCTCAATGGCCCATCCAATGGTCCATCCACACACAACTCGTTCTACAGCGCCCAGAATGCGAACGCAGCGGGTGCGAACAACAGCATGCTCGCCGCGATGCACCAAACACGATATGCACATTTGAAGCAGCAGCAAATGCAGCAGATGCAAATGCAGCAGCGGCAAGAACAACAACAACATCAACACTCGCAACACCACCAGCACGCCATGGGTGGGTTCTCGCCCGCACAGCTGCAGCTTACACCGCAGGCGCAAATGGGGTCATCCACATCTGCATCAGGGATGCACCAGCACCAGCAGGCCATGTCCCTCCACGAGCGACAGATCGCCCAGGCCAAAGCCATGGCGCAACACCAAGCCCAAACTCAAGTACGTCTCCCCACTCTATTGCATCAATTTCTTTCTTCTGATTAATTGTTCGTCTCGCAGTCACCTGGGGCATTCACCGACCAGCAGCAAGGCGGACAGTACAACTACGACGCTCGCATGATGCCCCCACCAGTCCCGCAGACCGCCCAGCTGTCGCAGTCACACTCCCAGTCGAGTAACAACAATAGCCAGCCAAACGCCCAGAATACTTCTGTCCCGTCGACCCAGAATACTCAGCAGCGTCCCCCCTCTACCCGCCCTGGTACAGCGGGCTCCATGCAACGTCCCGGCACGGGCACGGGCACGGGCACGGGGCACAGCAATGCCGCTACTGTTGGCGGTGGTGGCGGCAACATGAACATGGGCAATCTTGGCGGGATGGGCATGAACATGGGCGGTATGAACATGGCAAACTTTTCCAGCATGGGGATGGGGGGGATGAACCTTGGACTTGGGGGAATTGGGGGTGTCGGGAACGTAAACACGGGAAATAGCAACAATGTTGCAAACACGGGAGCAGGAGCAGGAACGGGGGTTATGGGTATGGGAGGATTGGGAATGACGAACCTTGGTGGTTCGGGAGGAGGTATCAATGCCGGTGCAGGGGGGATGACGAATATGGGGGTGGGGATGAATTTGGGGATGAATTTGAATATGGGGGGTATGGGTGGAGGTGGAGGTGGAATGGGGGGTATGGCGGCGGCGCAGGTGCAGCAGATACAGCAGGTGCAAGCGAGTCAGGTGCAAGCGGGGCAGGTGCGTTTTTCATCTTCTTCCATTCTCGGCTTCTTTATTTTGTCTCATCTGTTCGTACTTTTCCACCACAGGTACATCAACATGGTTCACAACAAGCCCAGCATCCCTCCCAACAGCAACAGCATGGCCCACAGCAACAGCATAACCCCCAACATCCCGGCCCACAATTGCAATCCCCACAACACATCCAACCTGGCCCGCCTTCACAGTTGCAAGACCCTCGTATAGCACATCTGCAGCTGATGCATAACGCCCAGATGCAGGCACAGAGGGCCGGTCAAGGAGGGCATGGACAGCAAGGACAGCAACTGGGACAGGTTGGGCAAGGGCAGGGTGCTCAGAGTGGGCAGCAGGGCCAACCGCAAACCCAGGGCCAACTCCAGCATTTACAGCTCCAGGCTCAGCTGCAGCATTCCCTCCGCCAGTCCCAAGCTCAGACGCAGCTTCATGCACAGGGCCAGCAGGGTCAGCAAGGTCAGCAGCAACAACCACAGCAGCAGCAGCAACATGGGCAGGTACAAGGAGGTCAAGGCCAATCAGGGCAACATGGACAACATGGACAAGGTGTTTTAGCCCAACACTCTCCGACGCATGGCCAAGGGTTACTCCAACTGCAGCCGCACGCTGCGCCGCAGGGGCAGCATGGGGGAATGGGACAAGGACAGCAGGGCGTTATAGGTTCCCCATCCACACGGAAGCGTAAACTCACTACGCCTTCTTCTGGAGGTCTTAGTGGACCTGGTGGTGTTACGGCAGGTGTTATGGGTGGGGGTGGGGGTGGTATGACGAGTAGTTCAATGGGTTCAGGCGGCGTAGTAGCTATGCCCCCGCCGATGAACATGAACCCCAATATGCAGCGCATGAACCCCGCCGAGGCGTTCGTGGACCGCAGCCATAGCGGTGGCAGCATTCCTCATGGTGGACAATCCCTCACCCATGCACAAGGACCAGGACATCCCGGCGCTGGAGGAGCTGGTGTCGGTGTTGGAGCACCACAATCTTCAAGCATGCATGGGGCCGCCGTTAATAATGTCAATGCCATACACGCAAGACGCTTTATGCATTCCGGTGTTCAAGGCCACCCTGGCAACTCTGGGAGTGGCGGTGGTGTCGCGCCCGGTTCCGTTTCTGGCTCCACCACAAGCTCAGTTCCTTTATCAGGCTCCATTCCAGGCTCGAGCGCCGGCCACCCCGGCATACCAGGCTCCATCGGCCCTCATGCCATCGCTCCACCTGCAGGAACGAACAACAGCGCACTCGCCACCCTCGCTGCGCGTGCTCCAGGTGCACCTGTCGGGCCACACCCTCACGTTCATGGTCACGGGCACCCCGCAGGTATTCCGAGCGCGCCTGGGGTGCATGGCAGCGTGCTTGCCGCTAATGGCATGCCAACCGCAGGAGCAGGAGCCGTCGCACCTGGACATGCGCCTGGTTCTGCCGGACACACAGCCCCGGGCGCGTTGAACCCCTCAACGACACGCCTCACAACGGTCCCGCTCGCCAACTCGGGGGTCACGATCCCGCCTTTGAGCGCTGCCGAGATGAAGGCACTCCGGGGATGGATGGAACGAGATCGGGAATATGAGGCTGTGTGGAGGGCAAGGAACGGGGGTAGTAGCAGCGGCAATGGGAATGCCCTGGGAGCAGCAACGGTGCCGACAGCGAGTGCTGCGGTGAATGCGGCGATTAATGCCCGTGGTGTCAGTTCCCGCGGAGCGTGGTATGAGGAGGGGATTGGGAGGGATGTGGGGCCTGCGAGGACACCATTTGGTTTGTTGTGGCCGGACAGGAAGAGGGCCGACCGAGTAAGGAAGCTGAAGAAGGCAGGAGTGAGGTGGGAGGGAATTAGGATGTGGGTGCTTTTGCTATTTCTTATTCTTTGTCTCGGTTCACTTGCTTCCACCCTCGTTATCTCTCCCGCCTTCACTTAATCTCTCCTTTTCTTCTCATCCGCCCTTTTCCCTTGTCAAGCACCATTAATCTTTCCCATGCACACAGACCAAGCAAAATCCTCGACTCCGACACACGTCGCGAGGAGCTCGTCCCCGTGCGGATCGAACTAGAAGTTGAACACCAGAAATTGAGAGAGACATTTGTGTGGAATATGAATGGTTAGTTTTTGCTTTCGTTTTTTGGCACCACATCCTCTTTGCTTTTCTTTCCACATTCCCCATTGTCCCCACATGTCCATTTTCTTTTGTGGCAGCCTTCGTCCACTGCTTATGTGGGGTTTTTGTTTTTGTTTTTTTGCATTCCCGCACTCCAGCACCCCGGACTCGCCCCAATCCAGATTGAATTCCACACTATATGATCTACTGATTCGAACCTTCCCACCGACGACTAACTTTATTTGCCCAGACCCACTTATAACCCCTGAAATCTTCGCTCAAAGTATTGTCGACGACTTCAAGCTCTCCGCACATCACGTGCACACTATCACGAAGGCAATACAGGAGCAAATTGCGGAGCATGAAGGTGCAGAAGGTGCAGACAATGAGGAAAAGGAGAGTCCACCAAGTGCGGGGGTTGCTAATAATAAAGAAGTTGCGGCTGGCGGAAGAGATGGAGACGCGGGTAATGACGGAAGAGAACGGGGTAGCTTGGATGGAGACGGGGAAGAGTGGTGGCGTTGTTGGCGAAAGAGGATCAGAACGGAGGACGGTTATGTGAAGCTCGGCGGGGAAAAATGCGAAATGGATGGGGAGGTGGATGGGGAGGTGGATATGTATTTCGAGGATGATGCGGACGCGGACGCTGATGATGAGACGCCAAAGGAGAAGGCGAAGGCGAGGAGGAAGAGGAGAAAGCAAAAGAGGAAGTTTGGCGTTATGGTACCGGAGGTTATGGGCGAGGTGCCGATGGAGGTTGATGAAATCATTGTGGAGAATGCAACTGTTGATGAGGAGTGCAGGATTTTGATCAAGGTGAGTTCATTTTGGGTGTGGCATTGGGTGTATTGAAGCCGATGTGATTTCGCAGTTGGATATCCTTGTCGGATCGATGAAGCTTGAAGATCAATTTGAATGGGATGTTGGCTGCACAGACAACTCCCCAGAACAGTTTGCAACACTCTACACCACCGAACTTGGCCTTCCAGGCGAATTCACAACTGCCATCGCACACCAGATCCGCGAACAAGTCCATGGCTACCGCAAGACGTTATCGCTCCTGGGCGTTGGTGCCGTCCCTGACGATGATGACCTGCGCCCCGCCTTTCTCCCCCCCATCACCCGCGCCAGCGTTGCCCGTTCTATCGAGACTGCGAGTGTGCACATGCCGGTTCTTAATTACATGAGTGACGGAGAGATCGAACGAACCGAGCGCGAGCGTGACAAGGAGCTCAAGCGCAAGCGTCGTACCGCGCGTGGAAGGGCTCTCGGCACACGACTGCTGCCTGATCGCACGCACCGCACACCCGGTATCGGTTTCCCCGAGATGGACAGTGCCGCTTTGCAGGCCGCACAGGCGGCGAGTGCCCCAACAACGAGCAGGAGGGCTGCTGCTGCTGCTGCGTCGGTAACCATTGCGAACATGGTTGCAAGCGAGAACGGGGGGTCTCCAATACAGCTGGGTTTACCAGAGGTGGTCAAGCCGCCAATAGTTACTGCCAAGGAAGCTGCTGCTAAGAAGGCTGCGTTGTCTGCGTCGAAGGGCCCACAGCGCATCTTCAAGCCCCCGCCAGTCCCCCAGGAGGTATTGAAGCCACGTGCAAAAGTTGTCGCGCCAACGCCATCTACGGGGCTGGATCCTGCGAAGTATCGAAGGATGGTCCCAAAGGATGCATCAGTGGAAGAGACGTCAAGGGAGGAGGCACCGGCAGCGGTAGCGCAGCAGCCTGTTATCCCGGCCAAGTTGACGGCGAAGCAGTTGCGTGATCTGGAGAAGGAGGCGAAAGAAAAGGAGTATGCGGAAGGTCAGCACGAGAACATGATCGATGGGGTGTGGCATTGTTCGAATTGCGGGTGTCCCGAAACCATTGCTGTCGGGCGGCGCAAGGGTCCGTTGGGGGACAAGAGTCAGTGTGGGCCGTGTGGTACGTATTATATCATTTTTATTTTATTTTATGATTTGTATTGATTGTGGCCACAGGCAAATTCTATCACCGTCATCGACGGCCACGACCGGTTGAGTACCACGCCGAGGAGTCGTTTCATTTGAATATCAAAGCCGAATCTGACCGTACCAAGGCTGTGAATCGACGCAGGGGTGGTGCGGCAGCGATGCGCGCTATGAACCAGGAAGCGACGTTCGCTCCGGATTCGTCAACATCCGTGTTAAAACTCAAAGCCTCGGCTGCTATTGATCAGGATGACGGAGATGATGATGAGGATAAGCCCGAGGGGAAAACTAAGCCTGGCTCGCTGAATGCCGCCGATACCGTAGCGCCGCCGCCCGACTCTGCGACGGGTGTTGTAAGTCCAGCTGATACATCGAGCTCGGAGGAGCCGCCGTTAGCGCTGGGCAAGGCTGTCGCAACGCGGGTTAATGGGTCAGCACCATCCCGGACAACAGCAGATTCTGCCCAATCGCATCCACCATCAAACTCTGTTCGTGCACCATCGTCAACAACGCCCTCTCCGCCGACTCCTGCTCACGCACAATTGCAGCAGCAAACGGCACAAGGGCAGCAGCAGGCCTCACCCGTCCTCACCTCACCAACCATTGCTTCCGGGTCCATAGCCCCTTCGTCTACAACATCTACACGAGCCGTTTCTTCTTCAAGACCTGCTGGTAGAGTAAGTCTCAGCATCCTTCTATATATATCGCTCTAACGAGTGTGCTCCCAGAATCAGATACCGCGCCCCGAGTGGCTGAAAAATGCGCTCGACACGATGCAGTCGCGCTACCCGGAGGACAGATTTGATGTTGTCCTCCGTAAGAATACCGAGCCCTCCACACCTGCCGAGTGGAGAGTAAAATGTCTAGATTGTCCCGGAAAGGCACGTCACTTTCGTGGATTTTCACACTCCCGCTAAATAGTATCCCTTAGTTATATACCCCTGGCCCTTCCGAGACACTGACCAACTTCGAGGTCCATTTAAAGAACCGAATTCACCGTTCAAAGGTTAACGCACGCGTACAAGGCATAACACCACCGCCGTAATAAATACGCGATGCATCGTATTATATCTTGCCTCTGTCGTGCCGTGACATTGCTATCACTAGTAGTTATATCGTTTCGCTTCATTGTTCCCTTGGAATTTTTTTCTGCTTTTTGTACCAACGCCTTTTCTCTGTATTCTTGAACTTGTACCTCTTCTGAGCATCGCAATATCAATTTTGTGAGGCGTCGTGCTTTAGAATCGTTCGAAATAACAATCCAGTGTGTTTACAGACAGGGTATGTGATAGACAGATAGGATTTCCCAACGTCTAAATAACTCTCAATGGAAGCAGTTACGACATTGATCTCCCTTATTTTAGCAAATAATACAAACTGCTAAGTTTTCAGGCATCTCCTTGGAATGAAACCGGATGTGATCTCACCACTCTTGACGTGATAACTAATCCCAATAGTGTGCACAGTTAACAATGCTGGAGAAAGCGCATGAGTTTGCCTTCAAAAAAAGGAGACGACGCCGTTATAAGCGTACCATGCAATGTCTGCGTAGATGCCTAATTTGCTGGGGCATCTCGTGACACGTATTTTGCATTGACGGAAACAAAATGGTAAAGCACAACGGTGACAATGGCAAGGCCTCCAAGCGAGTTGGCGAGAGAGTAGAGAGTGTCGTGCGAAATCATGGTGCTGCAGTAAACGATCGTTCGGAATACCACGTAGTTTATGTAAATAACTAAAAGAACCCGTGACAAGTCACGTCACGTCGTTGCATTGAAGTTTGTGTGGACTTTCTGGCTACATGTTTTCCACGTTCCCTACGCTCGTATCCCTACCATACTCTCAACCTTTCAAACGTGCCGCGTTGGGGCTATTCCACGGGAAAACCAAGCTATATGGCAACAACGTCCCTTTCTCAAAGCAAAAAACCCGCCGGACTTGGCTACCCAACTCGCATAAGCGATCGTTGTACTCGGATATCATGGGTAGGCTCATAAGGACAACCGTCACCGCGCGCACGCTTAGGACTATTGACAAGGTGCGTGTGTGTATGTGTGTGTGTGGCCCTTGGTGGAACGAGGGCAGCGGAGTGAATGTGTGTGTATTGTGCTCACGTTTGCTTCCTCCTCCTAGGTAGGGGGAGTCGATAATTATCTCCTCAAGACAAAGCCGGAATTGCTAGGTTGGGAGGGGATGCGGTTGAGGGTCATGGTTCGCGAAAAGAAACGTGCGAATGAGTTATTACAGGCTCAGATTCCGGTCAATGTCCCTCCTTCGTCGGCATCTACTATGCCCAAACCATCATCATCAGTTCACACATTGCCACCCTCAAATCGATAGTGCACACCTCGTGTACACAATTCACTACAGTATGTCTTCTCTGATTTAAATGCCTGTAAGTTGACTGTCAGCGACATGTCAGTGTATCATATCATATTATATATCATGTTTTATTTCTTAGGCGTCTGCATTACTTGCCTAGTGAAAAAACATAAACGGCAGCCAATACGACAAAATGGTACAAAGAAGTAGAATACAATATGGAGGTGTAATATCCCAGGATTTGGTACCGACGGAATTCCGGGCCTTCCTTTAGCTTATAAGGGCAGATAGATGCATAGCCTTTCATTCTCACTGTCTCCACCCCCAATTCTACACTATTGAACGCCATACTATTCCAAGATTCAATGAATTCAGTGCAATCGCACAGTCATTACAGTCGTCATATTAATTCCCAGCCAATAACACGATATGTAACTCGGTAAACCAAAATGTAGAGAAGAAATAGAGCAAGAAAATGAATGCGGATGCGGAGAAGAAATGAATAATATACCAAGCCATATGTAAGTGAATCCTAACTTCTAGTCGAGTCCAACTATAACGGTGTTATAGGCCTGCTGCCTGTCTTCCGCCTCCACCACTTATGGCCACTCACAGTCACGCCACTACTCCCCGCCTCGTGCCCGTGCTCACTGGTACTGGCACTTGCACTTGCACTTGCACTTGCACTGGCACTGGCACTTACTCGCTGACTCGAGTCGAACGATCCTCTGCTTGTGCCATCAGTACCATTCCCTTCTGAACCCCACGAGTCCTGGTGTCGCGGCTGAGGTAGGGATGGCGGTGAAGGCGGGAGATAATATGTAAACGGTGAGGCTGTTTCTGACGCGGTTGGGTATGGATTAAATATCGCCTCGATGAGCGCTTCTGTAGGATGCAACTGCTCCTTGGGTGTTGTTAATGTGTGGTTGACTTTGGATGGTAGTGGTGGCGTGGCGTCATCAGTTTTGAAGTGACCCCCAGAACCAGTCCTTTTACCAGAGCCAACATGCCATCGTTTCCGAGGCCTCAATGGCTGGGCTGGAACATCAAAAGACGATTCCGGATTATCGTCTGTTTCATCGACCTGTGGAATATGCATTCCGCCTTCGTCTAGCTTGACGAACTCGCCGAGGGAGCTAGACAACCATGGATCGTCCACTGGCATATACTTACTAAGGGAAGGGAGCGGTACGCTCGAGGCAGTGAGAAAATCGGAAATCCCGGCTTTAATTTCCTCTTTCCTTAGCGGTGGCGCACGAAAATTCTCTTCGCCAGAGATCTGCGTCATGGTGATTGTCATCTGCGCATATGGTCATTCCTATAGCCGACTAAAGTACAAATAGAGAAAACACACATGCAGCATGGCGTTGACCTTGCTTCGGCGAAGCAGGTAGGTACGGGTCACGGGACCTGCTACTACATATTCGGCCAGATTGACCTCCACGTGGCCTAACCGAGGATTCACGGGTGAGTCTGGGTCATTGGGGATGACACGCTGGCGTGAATATAATTGTCGGTCCATCAGTCCTTCTCAAATATACAAATATGTAACTCACCTGCCTTACAGTCAATTTGAGCTGGCTCGGGAGAAGGGCGAGTGTGTCTTTCTCAATCGGCATCTGCACAGCAACATTGATCTCACTCTCAAAATCCACATTAAAGTCACGCAAGGGTAAAAATGGTGTGTGGCCCCTAGCATGACTGTGGTAGTCGATTCCCAGATTTTCCGACACGGCTTGTGTGCTGAGGTTGGAGCTCAAATTGAAAGTGGAATTGGATGTGGAATTAGAGCTCGTGCTCAACTTCGATTGGGAGCGTTCAAAATTTGTAGAGCTAGATCGGCCGACGCTGGCAAGGTATCCAGGTAAAGGTAGAGTGGATTCGTTCTCTCCCTGAACATCTTCCTGGTCTCTATCTTCCTGGGCAATGTCTACACTCTTGCCCTTGCCCTTGCCAATGTCACTCGCATTTATGCTCTCCGCGCGTTTCTTCTTCTGTCCGTCAAGCTTGAGCGCGAGTGCGCGTCCAAAACCCAGTGGACGACCAGCACTGTTGACAGGCTGGAGGTGACGAAATTTCCACTTGATTTTGAACTCGCCCGACACGAGTGGGACGCTCTGCAGCTGGTGTATTACAAGCTTGACGTGGAAAAGAGCGTGTTTCTGGAGGGGTAGGAGGTCTCGGATATGACTGGCAATGCTGTGGTGGTTGGCCACTGTTTGCTCTGCGCTGTTGATAGACATGGAAGTGGAAAGAAAATCATGAATATGCGCTCGTAAAGATGGTTGTTTTGGGTTGTGGGAGAGGTGCTGTAATCATGGTACGAGCATGTGGAATAATGGGGAATGGGGCGGCGCTCTAACCTCTGGCTCAAGTGCCGCCCGCCACTTTGTCTCACCTGAATATCCATGAATATCCATGAATATCCACGCTATCAGACATTCACCTAATTTGAGATAGGCCCCCCTGGCTCACTTCTCCCGGTCAATTCTGGTGACAGAACTTTGATCCCTATTTCCCAACTCGGACCCGCACGGTGTTTTAGCTTCGCCGCCCACGTCCATTTTTCTCTTTATTTGTATGGGCTGACCCGAACTGACCAATAGCATATAAGGGCAAATTTGGCAATTTCTAATTGGGGTCCTGGGAAATCAGCCCGGACACTTTGTGCCAGCGAGATGGGACCCATGGGTGTCAAGCCAGGCCGGTGGATGTCACCATATCGTATTGTGCCACCTCGACAATAACAGCTGCATTTCCACAATCCAGACCCTTTGATCGTCTCATTTGGGCATCTCTCATCAAAAAAAGTTTTCAGATGGTTGAAAAAAGATGCATCAATTCTTTTAATGGGATGGACATGGGTCACAACGCAAAGCTCCTCCAGTTATACGACTTTCTTGCGTCCTGCGTATTCACTCTCTCAACATAAGGCATGCTCAGAAGGATATTTATAGGGGCGATGGCCAGGGACAATGATGGACTTCAAGCGATGCATGGGTGGCACAGGGTCCACATTCACAGTAAGGACACAAGTTAATGCTCACGCTAATCCTGTGCATGTGCGCCACGTGTCGGTGGAGACAGGAAGTAAGAGGGCAGGAACAGCCGCTGAGGCGAGACATATATGAGAATGATCCGCTGTGTTACACCGATGTTGCTGGAGTCCCCAAACATGGTCTATCACTTGATTCGACTGATTCATATCTCTTTGAAGGAACTTGTTCTACTACATTTTAGGGTAACCTCAAATACGGCTGCAATCTCCAGGTCTGGACGACGAAATACTCAATGAGGACGGCATATCCTCCTTACTGACCGAGTGGTACTTTTTCTACTCTCTGTCCTCCCTATCCTCCGTGTTTCGTACCCTGTTACCCTTTCCAACAATCGCCCGGACTAACACTTTCAACAGAGCATTTCCACAGCTCTCAGGAGAGGCGTCCTAGTATCACATCTCCGTGAGTCAAGTCCCACAACCTGTGAGCCTTCTTAGACTGGGATCTAACTTGTCTTCCACGCAATGCGACCGCCTAGCGACCGCCTTTTTATTGTCTTGACTATTTGATTTCTCTTCTTCATTCACCTTACACTAGAGGCTACACATTCTGAGTCACGGACAGCTTGGTCTTGATGCTTGGGTATGGTGAGATCCTTGATACGGATGATATTATCGTCAACAGCGTCCCTGGATGACCGTTTCCCCTTACCATTTGTGGGCTCTTCATCGTGTCTGTGGCTGCTGGTGTCTGGTTTCCCCCTTCTCATTTCTGCCTTGTGGGTTCATAGCTTCCATTATGGACCTTGTTTCTTCAACCACCCAGGTAACAGCTGCTATTGAATTCCTCCTCCCACTGCTAGCGCTCCAGAACCTCCGAGCAAGAGCAAACCCGACTACTGCACCCATGGTTATTGCTCGTTGACAATTTTGGCTGCATTGTCTTGGTCAATGACACTGACACCTGATCTTTGGACTCTGCACCTACTTAGGTGTCTCGAGCTGTGCTATACATGGAGTACCTCCAATCCAAACACTCGTCCGTTGTAAGTGGCCAGATGTGGATCAACCACAAAGATCAAAATTTAGGACCTTATCCAAGTAGAGGTGGAAAAGTTAGTAGCTGTTAAAATGGCCAATTGGGGCTTTGTTTGCTTCTCTTTCTAAGAAACTGGGATCATTCACAAGCTGCTAGTGGTGCATAGGACCCCTCTCCATCAATCCCATAGCATACAGACTCTTCATTCCTATACTCTTTGTGTTATCCAATGGGCATAGAATATGCAGGAAAATGATGATGGGCCCTGCAGGCATCCTCACCCGTACCTCTGTATGGTTTTGTGCTATATCTATGCCCAACCCTGACTCCATGAGGCTATTAGGCTATAAGGAAAGAACCCAATAGAGCCAAGAGGATCTTTGTGTGCCTCTGACAAGGTTGCCATCAAGGTCCCAGTGTCTCCTTTGACTTGTGCATGGCTTTGAAACTTCAGAGGGTGTCATTATGGTACATATCACTGGTCATAGTGGGGGTGCAGTGTTTTTGAACCTGGATAAGACTTTGGGGTTAAAGATATAACACCTCAGCCTATCACTAGGTGTAGTGAAGCAAGACAAAGAAGAGTTTCAAACTTTCAAACTCTGCTACAGTACAATTCTAGAAATAATTTAGTATTTCTATCTTGTAGCAAGTTAATATAATGAGAAAGTAATGCAATTTTTTAGCAGCAATGAATGAGACTATCAAAGTCTGCAGGTTTAAAATACTTAAGGGTCTGGAGATATTCTAACAAAAGGGAATACACTTAGAGGAAAGAGGAAGTAAGTAGACTGAATAAATTACCCAGTCAATACACTCTAAATGAGAGTGGAGGCCAAGAAAGAAGTTACAATAAAGTAACTTTGTGTTAAGTCTCAGTAAGCCGATAGTATGGACAGGAGTTGGCCAAGTCCTGCAGACCAATCAAGGTAGCTAGGCTTCAATGTACTCTTACATTATACCCTGCTGTTCCGTGCATGCTACTAATTTGGACAGAAGAAAGACCTGGGAGAGTGCCAAGAGTGTCAGCCCAAGGAAGGGACTTCAGACAGGAGAAGAGGGGATAAGAAGATGTAAACCAAGTGTTATGGCCCATGCCACCAATAATCCCACATTAATCCCCACTGTTAGGAACTGGCAATTACTACATCATCACCAAATATATACACAACTTCCATTTACTCCTACACTCCCACTCAATCCCCTTACACACACAAACACAAAGAGCCAAACCCACAAGTTGAGTCACACATATGCGAGTCAATACGAGTCACACAAATGCATAAGCTACAAGATCAACACAGACCAATTCCGAGTCGAGACAAACACACGAGACACATCCATATCACAAGTTTACCATTAATCCCCTATATTCTACATCATGACCTATGCTGAGACAACCGAGAACTGAGTCAAACCTCCGCTACCATCCCTGAATTGAAACACCTGCATGCACAATACATTTTCTTTCTTTCTATCTATTTTCCTATAATACATAACTCCACCCCATGATCACATCACCCTAAGACATTAGATCATATAGTAGGTCATACCCTCACACACAGATTCACATGTCACCACATTCCATTCATATGATTCTCTAGTTATTGTATATAAAAAGACTACTAGTACAGTGAAATAACAATAAGTTCTACAAGTATTATTTGATAATTCCAATCTCAAGCCAAGCAAGTCTCTGTTATCTTACTTCCCTGCAAATATCATTGCAGTGGTCTTATATCTCACTTGGCTTTTAGTCTTAATACCCACAACCACCTGCACCATTTCTGGAACCTTTCCAACCACTCAAAGCCTGAATAACCACTATCTGAATTCCATCATATCAATCCAAGGTTCTGCTCCTTTGATAAACAACACACAGGATCATCACATACCTCACTCCCTTGTTCTTTCATTCTGTATTGCCCCTTGTACTCTCTTCCCCCCTTGTCTTTACTCGGCAAAAGTTAGTACAAAGACTAGATACATGTATATAAGAGACCAGTCGACTGGACTATTTGCCAGTACAAATATCAACTTAATTCTGCGTCATAGTTTCTAATTTAGTTCCAGTAAACTCTCTGACTTTCCAAAATTAGGGACAGACGATTGAGCAGGGTGCAACACATAAGTCGAAGCCAAGTCCCTGCAACCTTGAACCAGTCGAATCACCTAATACCGTAAACAGTCTTAGACCCTCCGGTGCTTCCTATCTTTCTGCCCCTTTCCAATTCTGACTATGAACCCGTGACCTTTAGTCCCTCTGTCTTTGAAGTATAAACCCCCCCTCGGAAACCATCCAGAACCTCCAGAAACCCTTCCAGAAGCCTCTTGCTAAGCGCCGACACATGGATTTAACACTAAGTTGATATTCAGAGTAAAGAACTATCTACATACATTCACTACTTATATAGGTTAAGACGTAAGATG
>QLPG01015045.1:0-14096 GCA_003314385.1 Gomphus sp. MG54 | reverse complement strand
TATTGTTGACATGTCTGTTGCATGTGACCTGAATGTGACATGAATATGATGCACACTGCGCTGGTGGAGACAGCTGATATAAGTGAGGTTGGGCGCCAACCTCGCTTACATCAGCGAAATATACATGAAATTTGGTCTCAAAAGTTGGCCACCCCCTAAAAAAATGAATAAAAATCCAAAAAAATGTTAAATCAACTCCATTTCGCAGTGTGAATCTGATTCTGTAAAAATTAAAATATTTACATGAGCCGTTCTCTCGGAATCAAAAAAGCGGACTTTGAGTGTCTGCGACTGTATATAAGTAGTGAAGGCATGTACATACTTCCTCATTCTGGGTATTGACTAGGCTTAGGCCCCTTTACCTTCCCTCCCCTGTTAAAGTCCCCTACTTGGACTGACATCCTTGGCAATCTCCTGAGTTCCTCTTTTGTCCCAAATTGGTGGCACACATGGAGAGTAGGGCACAACACATGAGCACATTGAAGCCAAAGCCACTACTACTGGCCTGCAGGACTTGGCTGATCCCTGCCTGCACCTTCAGCATTACCGAGGCTTGACAAAAACATGATGAGGGGTTCAAAGAGACCTTGGTTTGTTTAGAAGGCAACCTTCCACTTGTCTCCTTCCTTGATCCATATGTTGTTGAACTCCCACTATACATCTAACTTAGTGAAGTACTTAGCCTCTCAAAGCTGTGCAATGAGTTCCAAAATGATGGCAAGGGGGTAATGGTTCTTCACTGTCATTGCATTCAGCACTTAGTAGTCCTGGACCAGTCATAAGTATCCATATTTCTTCTTGCTAAAGAATACCAGGCTCCCCATAGGGGACTTCAAAGGGCAGATATAACCTGTGCAGAGGTTCTCTTGTAGGAACTCATCTAGTTCCTATTGTTCACTCAGAGAGAGTGGATATAACTTACATACTGAGAGCTTTACACTAGGCTCTAGTTCTATCACATCCTTAGCTTGGGAAGGGAGTCAAAGGACTCCTTCTCAAAGAGGTGACTGAAGTTCTGGAGATATGGGGGGATTGTCCCTTTCTCTTTTGAGAGAGTGCTCCTGAGGGCTCATTTGGCCAGCTGTTGTGCTATGGTAGTAGAGGTGATGGTTGAGGTTGGGACAATCAGTGGGGCCATGGTTGCAAAGAGTTAATTGCCTGGTTTGAGGAAGGGTTTGCCATCATTAGTGATTGGCATGGGTAACCCCCAGACCTGTACCTATACCCTATTAAAACTAAACACAAAAAAATACTAGAAATTTATGTGAGTTAAGAGTCAAGACAAGTTTGAATAAATGCGACTCACTTCAGACTTCGACTCGAAGATCTGAAGTGGCTCTACATGCAAGTCTAGTATTTAAAGGAAAGAAAGAACAATAAAAAGGATTGAGTGCCACTTGAACAAAAGAAGAATAATGTATCACAATACAAGGAAAGAACAATGAGAGAATAAAACAATCCACACCACAGTATTCCACCTAGTCCTCTATTGTCTATTGGAATGGAAAAGGCTTTGAACTGACTTTACGGTGTGAAACTTAACATACCCAAGAATACCCTTAGCCTTAACAATGGGTAATGGGTTTTTGTGAGTATGGGTATGGGTACCTATGGGTTTAACAGGTATTGTTTTTACCTGCTACCAAACAACTGGTATAAATTTAAAATCAATATATTTCTATATTTAAAAAATCAGAATTTATTTGGCTGCTGATATAATCAAAGTTCTGTGCTAACCTGGCTCATATCAGCTTGGTGTCAACTATGTATGTGTGTATGCTATTAGGATCCACATGCCAGCATACCCAACTATTCATTTCAGCCTGCTCAGCCCAACTCTGCCCTCACTCGCCTATGCAACTATATGCCCTCAGCCTACAAACTATATGCACCTAATGTATCTGTCTTGGTGGCCCATGCACCTGTCAATACACTCCACTCATTTATGTCAATCTCCATATGCTCACAAATCCATTTTCACTTCATTTATATTTAATATCCTTTCATTACATTCCGCTCTACTTTCCTTATTTGCAATTTTGTTCTATCTCTGATATCCAATCTGCTACTACATTCCTTATAGGATAACTCCATTGGGAATTGGGGTGACATGTCACCACTCAATGTCATAGAGGAGATCAAGGTTGGGACATAGTATTTCTGTTCTCGCTTTTCATGATCCTTAGACTTTCTTATCTATTATAGGAATCTAGTCGACTCCTCATAGATTTGAAAGTAGTATAAAGATCTTGTACATTCTGTAGTTCAGTCTTCAGTCAGATAATCGACTTTGATTTCAACTAAGCTTCTTTTGTCTTGCTATTCTGAAATTAGGGACCAGTGCGATCTGGTGGGTGCAACATATAAGTTGAAGCCTTGCCCTACTCTAAACCTCACCATTGTTTGTCTTTGGGAGATATTCTTTAATTATGACTATGTCATTCTTTCATATCATAACAATATTATCTGACTTCTACACCTGATTGCACCTCTTTTCGGATACCATCTTCGTATATTATGACCATCATGAATACTTGATCAACTGTTTACAATTCACCCTTCATTGTAGAAGTCCCAAACCAGTTGCAGGAGATTTCCGCACTTTGACAACTGTCAGAACAACCTTCGATCCACAAAGCTGGCCCATCAGGCAGGAATGCTCTTGAACATGAGGACGATGATGAAGAAGAACCAATTGACAATAATGACGTTGACAAGGCAAACCCAAACCCTACTCAAGTTTTGAATCTGAACCCCACACTCAATTCAAACTCTTAATTCCAACTCTAGTACCAACAAAATTGTCAAGGAACTTGTCAACCGATTAGCCCAACCACTACCTAAATCCAATTCCAACCCTGTCCATCATAATAAGATTTGTGAGCCCAAGGTCTATGATGGCATGGACCAAGCTAAGCTCTGTACCTTCTTCATGCAATGTACACTAAACTTTTGAGACTGTCTGGCTGCTTTTCTGTCAGATGCATTGAGAGTCCAGTATGCCATCTCATACCTCACTGGGCCTGTGCTCCAGTACTTTGAACCTGCCATCTTGGGGAAAATCCAACCTGAGCCTAGCTGGCTTAAGGTCTGGAGAGACTTTCGACAAGAGCTTGAGACAAACTTCGGTCCATTGAACAATGCTGCACAAGCAGAAATCAAGCTTGGCAAGATAGTCATGAAAGATCACCATTGAGTAGTGTGATACTTCATCAACTTTGTCTGAGAATCCACTTGCACTCAGTGGAATGACACCGCCCTCGCATATGCAGTATATAAAGGGTTGGCCAAGTGTATCAAAGACAGCCTCCTTCACTTCCCTCATTCCAAATCCCTTGCTGAACTCAGACAGTTTTCACTCAAGAACAACAGCAGGTACTGGGAATGCAAGGAGTATAATAACTTTGGAAATCATTCAAAGGGAACACGTCTACTTCCAATCGCTCCAACTCTAACAACAACAACAATCAGTCTTCCTGTCAAGTACACATACCGAGACCCATTATTTTGGCAGTGCCAACCGAGCAACCATTCTATGTCCACATCCAAGTGTCCATGCCACATGTATATCACTTGGTACATCGGTCTCATCTTGGCACATCCACCACCCACACGCCCACTCCTCACCCCTCGGTCCGTCTCACCTTGGGACTTCCTGTCCTTGTTTTATCCTCAGTCACAGCCCTTGTTTTATAGTCAGGCACTTCCTATTGTCCTATCCTTGGCCACATTTCTATTATCCTATCCTTTATTGTTCTATCCCCATTTTGCATTCCTTCATTCTAATTTTACTCGTTGTAGACAATAACTACATGCTCTGCATACCTTATTGTTCCACATTCCTTATTCCACATGTCACTTCTTAACCTATATAATTAGGACATGCATGTACATATTTCCTCATTCTGGGTATCGACTAGGCTTAGGCCCTTCTACCTTCTTCCCCTCTGTTAAGTCCTTGACTCAGGCTGGCATCACCAGCATCCTCCCGAGTATCTGTCTGTTGTAAATTAGTGGCATGCATGGCAAGTAGGGCACAATGCATGAGTACATTGAAGCCAACACCACTACTCTTGGGCTGTAGGACTTGGCTATTGTCTGCCCAACCCCTTGGCAGTACCAAAGTCCATCAGTACCCGAAGCTTGACACTTCCTCCAATTCCAACAACTCGAACAACAAGAGGAGTAAGAAGGGGGGGAAGAAGAATGGCAATAATAAGTCTTCCAACAATAACAATAATGCTAACAACATTTCATCCAAGTTTGGAAAAGATGGGAAACTATTGCCCGAAGAATGTCAAAGGTGAATTGATGTGGGACTATGTCTCTTGTGTGCTTCAAAAGGTCACATGGTCAAAGACTGCCCCAAATCCAATTCTCAATCCTCATCCACTTCTTCTTCTAACAACAACAACAAAAAATCGGTAAAAGCACACACGACAAAGGTGAGCATGTCTGATACCAAAGCTGAAGGCAATATGGTGATGGAGTTGAAAAAATAAGCTGCAATCTCAGAAATGCATGAGCTGAGGATTGTGTTAGCCTCTCTCATGTGCTCTTCTTGAACGTACTTTCTCCTATTTCTCACATATCTTCTACTTCTGAGACTTTAAAAACTTCTTTAATAGTTAATTTGACTTGCTCTAGTATTCCTGAGTTTCCTTTAGTTACTGTGAAAGGCAATAAATTCCCATAGTAATGTGCTCTTCTAACTGGGCCAAAAGGCCACTATGCCAGGTTATCTGGCATTAGTCTGTGGGCACTATTTAAACAGCAACTTGTTACATGTATTCACCAACCATTGCAATGGTATGTAACAGTACCTTCCCCTTAGGTACCAAGCCCTCAAGGTGCCACAGTGATGATATCTTAACAGGTTTCCCAGGCCTGTCTGTGGCTCCCCCCAAGCACTCTAATTACTGTTTGACATAGCAGACCCCCATGATGTCATGGACCATCATGTAAGCCAGGGTTCCTGGGGTCCAAGTGATTGCAACAACCCTCTAAATTATTGTATACACAGGGATTTAAACCACTGACCTTTGGTTAACCTGGCATACTGTGAAAGGCAACAAATTCCCACAGTAATGTGCTCTTCCAACTGGGCCAAAAGGCCACTATGCTAGGTTATCTGGCATTAGTCTGTGGGCACTATTTAAACAGCAACTTGTTACATATATTCACCAACCATTGCAATGGTATGTAACAGTTACACTCTTAGATTGTGGTTCTTCAGACTGCTTTATTGAATCACAAGTTGTGAAAAAATATTCTTTGCCTACTAATTCTGTTCCTCCTATTCCGTTGAAATTATTTGATGGTTCTACTAACTCTGTTATCACTCAGACCACTATGATCCCTATCTGATTTCCAACTGACAAACTTCAGAACATTACCTTCTATGTAACATCATTGGACAGCAGTTGCTCTGCAGTACTTGGCTTCAACTGGCTCACCTGCTATAATCCATCAATTGACTGGGTATTGGGTAGTAGAACCTTCAAGACTGCAAAACCAACCACCATTCTGACCCCTCAGGCCTCACCTGCTGCTTCACAGCCCAGCACCTCACTTCTGTCAAGTACATGTACCGAGATTCTGATATTTCAGCAGTGCTGACCGAGCAGTCAGACTATGTCCATGTACAAGTGCCCATGCCACGTCACTTAGTACACCGGTCTCAGCTTGGCACATCTACCATTCACATTCCTTGTTCCCATCCCTCATCTACTCTATGCCATTCACCATCCATTAATCCCACCCTGCCTACTCCTTATTCCTTGATCCGCCTCACTTTGGGACATCCTGTCCTTGTTTTATCCTCAGTCACAACCCTATTGTTTTATAGTCAGGCACTCCCTATTGTCCTATCCTTGGCCACATTCCTATTATTCTATTTTCCATTGTCCTATCCCCATTTACATTTCTTCATTATAATTTTACTTGTTGTGGACAATACTCCCACATGCTTTGTATACCTTATTGTTCCACATTCCTTATTCTACATGTCGCCTCTTAAACTATATAAGTAGGGCATGCATGTACATACTTCCTCATTCTGGGTATCAAATAGGCTTAGCCTCCTTAACTTCCTCTCCTCTGTAAAGTCCTCTACTTGGGCTGACGATTCAGCACCCCCCAAGTACCTCTTCTGTCCCAAATTGGTGGCACGCATGGCAAGTAGGGCACAATGCATGAGTACGTTGAAGCCAAAGCCACTACTTCTGGCCTGCCAGACTTATCTGCATCCTCGGCATTACCAAAGTTTGACAGCTTGACAGCTACTAAGCAATCCGTCACCATCTCTGAAGTTGGAGGTGCCATGAATAGCCCTAGTTAATGCAGAAGCAATCGTTCATGCCTGCAAACTAGAAGGTTTGCAAGCCTTTCAACTCAACCTTGCAGATCTCAACAAATACACTCAAGGCTCTACTACTGTCGACTCTTCTGACAACCTGGATAGCATTAAACAGCATGTTCCAGAATTCTATCATGACTTCACTGATGTCTTTAGTAAACAGTGTGGTAATATACTAGCACCTCATAGACCTTATGACCTCAAGATCAACCTCAAGGACATCACTTTGCCACCTCTTGGCCCCATCTATTCCCTCTCAGTATCCAAACTCCAATCATTACGAGATTTCATTGATGAACATCTCAATATGGGCTTCATTTGACCCTCGTGTTCATCACACGATGCCCCTGTCCTATTCATATGCAAGAAGGATGGCTCCCTGCAACTCTGCATAGATTATTGTAGTCTAAACAGAAATATAAAAAAGGACCATTATCCACTTCCCCTTATTTCCAACCACTTAGACGCCCCCAAAGAAGCACATATATACACCAAAATTGATCTCTGACACACCTATCATCTCATTTGAATTGTCAAAGGGGACAAATGGAAGATAGCTTTTAGGACTTGTTATGGATCCTTTGAGTGGCCTGTCATACCATTCAGTTTATCTAATGCCCCAGCTACATTTCAGTGCTTCATAAATGACATTTTTGGCAACCTATTAGACAACTGCACCATTGTCTATTTGGACGACATCCTCCTCTATTCCAATTGCAAATCCTTGCATATCGAACACATTTGTGAAGTTCTTCGATGATTATTGTAAGGGCAACTTACTCAGGTACTGATTCCAGTGCCTGCTGGGAGACCAACAGCGGGACACCACCCAGCCCTGCGACCTACCCAGGGCCTAACCCAGGGACTCGAACCCTAAGTTTACCCACAGGCACTACCAGACACTGGCAGGGAGGTCTAGAAGTAAGTATATAAAAGGCAATGTAGCTAAATACATGCGAGCTGCTTACCTGGCAGGGAGGTCCAGAAGAGAACAACCAAAGGACCCCCTTACCTAAGCAACAACTATATAGCTACAGTGACAGTGACATGACAAACCTGTCACAGCCAGCAAAGAAGACAATAGAAGATTAAGAGGAAGGGATTACAGCAAACATATGAAAAGAGAAGATAGAGAAATGATTAAAGAAGTAATATAAGCAAAGGGATAAGAGAAATGAAGGAGATAAAAGGAATAAAAGGAAGGAAAAGAGGAATAAACTGGTAGTCCCCTGACAATTATACAAACACAAGCTTTATGCTTGAGAAGACAAATGCTCCTTCCACCAAATGTCCATCAAATACCTTGGATATATCCTATCACCTCATGGTCTTACGATGGTAGAAAACAAAGTCAAATGCATTACTCAATGGCCCAAGCCACATAAAGTCAAGGATATCTAATCATTCCTTGGATTTGCAAACTTCTATCAACGATTCATTTTCAACTACTCCTCTATTATGACTCCCCTTACTCAACTCACTTGCAAAGGTCTGGTGTGGAACTGGAGTGAGGAGTGTAGAGATGTGTTTAATAAGCTGAAACTAGCATTCACGTCTGCCCCCATCTTAACTCATTGGACTCCTAATTTGCCCTTGATTGTGGAGACAGATGCATCAGATTATACTTTAGCAGCTATACTCTCTCAACACACCCCAGACAGTGAGCTTCATCCTGTCACTTTTCATTCCCAAACTTTCACTTCTCCCAAACTCAACTACAATGTTCACAATAAAGAACTGCTCGCAATTTTCAAAGCTTTTCAAAAGTAGCATCACTACTTGGAAGGTTCCACCAACCCCATCAATGTCATCACTGATCATAAGAACTTGGAGTACTTTTGTATGACCAAGTTATTGACTAGACGTCAAGCTAGGTGGTCAGAATACCTTTCCCAGTTTAACCTCATCATTCATTTCAGACCAGGTCATTTGGGCACTAAGCCTTATTTGCTCACTAGATGATGGGATGTCTACCTTAAGGAGAGGATGAGCAACTACACCACCATTAATCCCCAGAACCTTCAACCCATCTTCTCTCAACATCAGTTGACCACAACCCTTTGAGCCATGAGCCGTATTGAGGGCCTCAACTCTTATGGACACCGAGCACATCCTAAATGACATTAAACATCATCTTTTCTCTGAAACCTTAGCTCAGAAACACCTCACAAATAATGACGACCTGAAGTGGCAGACTAATTCCAATGGTTTGTTACTATTCAACAATTGTATCTATGTTCCTGAGGCACAAGACTTATGCTTATGTGTATTACAACATAAGCATGATCACATTCTTTTCAGACACTTCGGAATTAACAAACCCATAGACCTTGTCAGATGTGACTACAATTGGCCTGGCATGAGGTCATTTGTCAAAGACTACTGCAAATCCTGCACAACATGTATATAGAACAAATCGCAATGTCATAAGCCCTATGGATTGCTCAAACAACTTCCAGTGCCAGAAAAACCCTGGAATTCAATATCCATAGACTTCATTGAACAACTCCCCATATCCTTGGGATTCATGGTCATCCTAGTCATTGTCGACCACTTTTCCAAACAGTCTATCTTCATTCCTACTTCCGATTCCATCACTTCCTCTCAGCTCACAGAACTCTTCATACTTCACATATTCTCCAAATACAGCATTCCTTTTCATATCACTTCAGATAGAGGCTCAGAATTCATATCCCACTTCTGGTATTATCTCAGGAAAGCCCTTGACATGAAGTTGCATTTTACCTCAGGCTATCACCCAGAAGGTGATGGCCAGACCAAGCATACTAATCAGACATTAGAGCAGTACCTTTGCATCTATTGCAATTATCAACAAGACAACTGGGCTTTGCTATTACCCCTTGCAGAGTTTGCCTATAACAACACTCCCAGTACCACAACAGGAGTCTCGCCATTCTTTGCCAACAAAGGCTATCATTCCAATTTCATCATTTATCCCAAACATGACCTTGTGTTAAATCCGCGTGTCGGTGCTTAGCTAGAGGCTTCCGGAAGGGTTTCCGGAGGGTTCCGAATGGTTTCCAAAGGGGGGTTTGCACTCTAGGGATAGAGGGACTAAGGGTCAGACTCGGAATCAGAATTGGAATGGGGATGGAAAGACGGGAAGTGCCGTGGGCCTTGGAACTATTCACGGTATAGGGTGGTACGAGTGGTTCAAGGTTGCATGGACTTGGCTTCAACTTATGTGTTGCACCCTCCTCGATCATCTGTCCCTAATTTCGGAAAGTCGGAAAGTTTACTGGAACTTAATTGGAAACTACGACACAGAATTAAGTTGATATTCATACTGGCGAATAGTCCAGTTGACTGGTGACTTATATACATGTATCTAGTCTTGTACTATCTTTTACCAAGTAAAGACAAGGGAGGGAAGAGAGTACAAGGGGCAATATAAAATGAAGAACAAAGGAGTGAGGTATGCAATGATCCTGCACATCATCTATCAAAGGAGTGAAACCTTGACTTTGGAATCTTCAGAGGTTTGGAAACACAGAACCTCAGAATAATGCATCAGAAATCTGGAAATCGGTTATTCAGACTTTGAGCGATTGGAAAGGTCCTGGAAATGGTGCGGGTGGTTGTGGGGTTTAATGTGGGTTTATTTGGTGGCATGGGCCATAACACCTTGCTTCATCCCAAGTGCAAGAGTTTGTAGTTGACCTGGATGAATTGTACCAGCAGCTTCGAACCAGTATTCTCAATGCTCAAAAATATACCAGACCTCAGCAGATGCTAATCAACTGCCATCCCCAGACTTTCCAATCGGCAGCCTCACATTTGTCAAAGCTAAATTCCTTAGGACTACCTGTCCAGCAAAAAAGCTAGCTGAGAAGTTTTTGGGTCCATTTGTTAAGTCCGCGTGTCAGGCACTTAGCTAGTACTTCTGAAAGAGTTGTCCGGGTTAGCGTGAAGGTCCATAATGGGGCCGAGGACTGAAGATGGGAGTCGGATGGACTACAGATGGGGCGAAGGCGCCGGGAACTTAGGGTCGGTCGCAGAATGGTTCGATCTGGTCACTGAGGTGTTTGAGGTCGAAGGGACTTGGCTTCAACTTATGTATTGTGCCCTCCTTGATCGTCTGTCCCTAATTTCGGAAAGGAGACGGGAGTTTACCGGAAATGAATCGGAAACTGGTGGTAGACTAAATCGATATTCGTACTAGCAAACAGTCTAGTCGACTGGAAGACTATATACATGCGACTATCCTTGTACTATCTTTGCCAGTCATAAAACAAGGAGAAAAGGAGTACAAGGGGTCCATATAAAAGAGAGAACAAAGGAGTGAGGTACGCGATGGTCCTGCATGTTGGTTATCCAGGTAACGGAACCTTGACTTCGGAGTCTTCGGAGGTTTGGAATCGCGGAACCTCGGAATGTATGTCGGACATCTGGAAATCGGTTATTCAGGCTTTGGTCGATCGGAAAGGTCCCAGAAATGGTGCGGGTGGTTGTGGGGTTTAATGTGGGTTTGTTTGGCTGCATGGACCATAACACCATTTGAAATCATTGCACATCCTGGTACTCACTCAGTTACTCTGAAACTCCCAGGTTACATGAATGCAATACACCCTGTATTCTACATTTCAATGCTCGAGCCAGCCTCTCCTAATCCCATTCCTAATCACATTCAATCACCTCCACCCCCAGTCATCATCGATAGTAAAACCAAATTTGAGATATCCAAGATCCTCGACTCGAAAATCAATGATTGACATACAGCATGCAAGTTGTTGTACTTAGTGTGGTGGGCAGGATATGAAGGCACAGATGAAGGAACTTCATGGCTCCTTGCAACAGAACTCAACCACACTTCAGAACTTTTTCAAGACTTCCACAAGTCATACCCATCCAAACCTGGACCATTACCCATTCCATAGGCACCTCGCAATTTCTCTTTCATTTACTCTCGCTCATTCCATTTCATTATCACTCTTCCACTTGCATTTCAGCCCCTTCTTTCCATCTTCAAGTTCAAAACCTCAATCCAATTCACTCATTTATTCCAACTCACAATTCAGCTTCTCTTTTCTGCTTTCAAGTTCAACTTGCAATTCCGATTCATTCCTTCATTCAGTTCAACTCCAATTCTGAAAAGAAAATCAAACAAAAAATAATAATACAATTTTAAGTCCAATCACCTCTATTCTACAATCCTATCTCTACTTCTCCTTCCTCAGCATCATTCCATGCATTAGCAGGTCCTCCACCAGATCCACCCACCCAATTTTCTCAAGTCCCCTGCACCCTAGGTGGCTCCTGTACCAGCTCCCTACTTACTGACCTCTGATAGGACAACTGCAGACTCAAATTCCTCACTTCACCTCACAATTCCTTGTTCATCATCTGGCTCTCAGATAACTGAAACTTGTGGTCGACCAACTCCCAACAAAGATTGTCAACTGACCTCTGCAGCTCTTAAAGCATGAGGGTCAATGTAGTGACAGGTGAAGGCTGGGGAGATACAGGGGCTACGGGGGGTGGAGGGGGGATAACCGTGGGAGGTGGTGAAGGAAGAGGTGGAGGGGATGGCATAGGTGGTGGTGATGGAGTTGGAGGTGGTGGAGGAGGCAGAGGAGGTGGTGGTGAGGGTGACAATACCATTATGTGTGGTGTTGGCACTGCTGTAGGTGATGAAGGAATGGGAGGAGGTGACAGTTAAGGAGGTGGGGGAGATGGAGGCTGAGGAGTGGGAGTACTGGGCTGGAAGAGGGGGGTATGTGCCCTAAGCTGGGTCCTTGCCTTTTTCAAAGGTCCCAGCCTATCTGAATTCTGAACTTCAACTTCATCCTCAGACATACCTTCCCTTTCCCTTTTCTTGCTCAGACTTCCCTCAACACTAGCTTCCCTGCCTTTTCCTTTCTCCTTCTTCCCCCTCCTTCTACTCATACCTCAACATCACACATTGATTGTACATCCCACTCCCCTCTTGCTGCACCACATGCAAGCTTCCATGTCTAGCTCTCCATCCCATTTCTGAAGACAAATGTTGTGATGTTGCACACACCATTCGCACAGGAGGTCTGATTTGCAACTCTCAATCCAAGCCATATCTGCATCCTTCTCTACCTGCCTTGCATTGTGGTAGAAGATGGTGTTGACTTTGAACTTGTCATTTTGCATTTCCAGACAAGCATACTAAAAGAAATTGATAAGTACTATGCTGAATTCCAAGCAAAGGATTACTCACCTTAGCACTTTTTAAGTGCGATCCTTTGACCGATGCTCGCATATCTATTGCATCTTGCACATCCTCTTCGAGTTGTGCACAATTGTACTTGATGGTCGACAATAAGGCGGTAGGCATATTGATGGAGGGAGGTCGGTTGGCACTGTTGAGATAAGAGACGATGGGCAAGGTGTACATGCCCATGAGTTTACAGACATATGAGGGGTTGACAAAAGTTTCTTCCATTGGTGATGTCAACAGTGGTTACCTCCCAAATTCCCTCATGACTATTCTTATATGCTCTTGAAATTCCAAACTCCAATGGGGCCACCATTCTAGAACTTCATTTTCACAGCCTTGTGGGACTCAGCCGTAAGGGGGGGATACTATTAGGAACTGCACACCAGCATGCCCAACTATTCATTTCAGCCTGCTCAGCCCAACTCTGCCCTCACTCACCTATTCAACTATACACCCTCAGCCCATGAACTATATGCACCTCATGTATCCATCTTGGCATCACATGCACCTGTCAATACACTCCACCCATTTACGTCAATCTCCATATGCTCGCAAATCCATTTTCACTTCATTTATGTTTAATATCCTTTCATTATGTTCTGCTCCACTTTCCTTATTTGCAATTCCATTCTATCTCTGATATCCAATCTGCCACTACATTCCTTATAGGATAACTCCATTGAGAACCAGGATGACATGTCACCCCTCAATGTCACAGAGGAGATCAAGATTGGGACATAGTATTTCTGTTCTCGCTTTTCACAATCCTTGGACTTTCTTATCTATTATAGGAATCTAGTCAACTCCTCTTAGATTTGAAAGTAGTATAAAGATCTGTCAAGTACACATACTGAGTGTCCGGTAATTTGGCAGTGCCAACCAAACAGCCAGACTACATCTAGGGAAATGCACGGGTCAGGCCAACCCGCACGGGTCACCGGGTCGGGTGTCCTTGGGTGTGGGTGCGGGTCAAGCCGCGAGCACCCGTGACCCGGGCCCAACCCGGGGCGTCAACTCCGACACGAACGCGACAAACGCGTACGTGCACGCGCCGACACGAACGCGACGCCCCGAACGCGACGAACGCGCCGTACGCGCACGCGACGCCACGAACGCGACGTACATGACGTACGCGCACGCGCCGTGACGTACGCAACGCCCGTTACGTGCACGCACCGCCACATATGCAACGTACGCGACGTATGCGCACGCGCCGTGACGAATGCGACGTATGCGCACGCGCCGTGACGAACGCGACGTATGCGCACGCGCCGTGACGAACGCGACGTATGCGACGTATGCGCACGCGCCGCGACGAACGCGACGTATGCAACCGTACGCACACGCGCCGCCACGTACGTGACGTATGCGCATGCGCCGTGACGAACGCGACGTACGTGACGTATGCGCATGCGCCGTGATGACCCCACGCTCAGGGTTGGAGGCCCCAGAGAGGCCGATGAACAACGGCGGGGGGGGGGAATAAGGGATGAGCTTTGGCAGATGGGCCATTTATAAGGTGACATTCTC
>QLPG01015031.1:0-10963 GCA_003314385.1 Gomphus sp. MG54 | reverse complement strand
GGACAATGAGATACACCCGATCGCCTTCCACTCCCGAACATTTTCACCCCCGGAACTGAACTATGACGTACATGATAAGGAACTGCTTGCCATCTTCGAGGCCTTCAAAACCTGGCAGCATTACCTGGAAGGTGCACACCACCCCATCGACATTGTAACAGATCACAAAAACCTGGAATACTTCTCGACAACCAAAATTCCCACCCGCCGACAGGTCCGTTGGTCAGAATACCTTTCTCAATTCAACATGACCATCCGTTTCCGCCTGGGACACCTCGGAGCCAAACCGGACGCTCTAACCAGACGATGGGACGTCTACCCCAGAGAGGGAGGGAACAACTATGCCACGATCAACCCCCACAACCTCCGACCCGTCTTCTCCACGGAACAGCTATCTGCCTCCCTATGGGCCGCGGCACTATATTTCCCGTCTCTATGAGCGGCCGCAGTAATGGACACAGAACGACTCCACAGCGACATCTGCACAGCAATCGGAAACGACCCAGAAACCTTGGAAAAACTCGACAACCCCAACGGAAAATGGTCGGCCACACCAGATAACCTCCTCCTCCTCAACCAGCGCATCTACGTCCCGGACAGCGACGATCTCCGCCTACGAATCCTACAAAACAAGCACGACCACCCCGTATCCGGACACTTCGGACAAAATCGGATGCTTGACCTCATCAGGAGGGAGTACACCTGGCCTGGACTCTGAAAAACCATGAAGTCCTATATCAAGTCCTGCACAACCTGCATGCGTGCCAAAACACAAAGAGACCGACCGTATGGCCTCCTGAAACAACTACCGGTCCCCATACACTCATGGAACTCCATATCAATGGACTTCATCGAGAAACTACCCCCGTCGGCCGGATACGACTCCATCCTCGTCATCGTAGATCAACTCACCAAACAATCCATCTTCATCCTGACCCACGACACCATCACATCCCCCCTCCTAGCCAAACTGTTCGTGCTCCACGTATTTTCAAAACACGGGGTCCCATCGCACATTATCTTGGACCGCAGAACAGAGTTCGTATCTTCCTTCTTCAGGTCCCTGGGGAAGGCCCTAGACATGAAACTACACTTCACTTCTGGGTACCATCCAGAAGGTGATGGACAAACCGAGTGAATGAACCAAACATTGGAACAATACCTCCGGGTCTACTGCAACTACCAGCAGGACAACTGGGCGGACCTCCTCCCGATCGCGGAATTTGCCTACAACAACACCCCCAACACGACAACCGGAATATCGCCCTTCTTCGCCAACAAAGGATACCACCCGGACATCACCTTCCACCCCGAACGAGACCTGGCCTCCTCGAGAGCACACGACTTCACAGTGGACCTAGATGAACCGCACCAGGAGCTCTGAAAGAATATATCTGCGGCCCAGCAATGCTACGCTGCCTCCGCAGACCAACACCACTCTCAAGGACCGGAGGTCAAGGTCGGAGACAAAGTTTTCCTCAAATCAGACAACATCCGGACCACAAGACCCTCCCGGAAGCTGTCTGAGAAATACCTAGGACCCTACGAGGTCATAGCCCGAGTAGGACTGGTATCCTACACCCTTTGCCTTCCAAAAAACATGAGGTCGATCCACCCTGTCTTCCACGTCTCAATGCTGGAACCTTCAACTCCCAATGTTGTGAACTATTGAGCAGGAAAATACACATTTTTAACGAATTTTTATGAAACTTACGATCTTTATGACATGTTTACGAGTGGATATGTTCATGGTGTATTGCCATGATTTTACTGCGATTTTATTCAAGGATCCATGTCACTGGGTATGCATATATGCACAATATGCATACAATTCCAGTATTTCGAGCCGATATTAACGACGTCGAGCCTATACAGCTATTTACTTCGATACGATATTCAAGATGCATCTCTACTATTATTATAGTATTTTTCCATAATTTTCCAACCATTATTTCGACTTCTATTACTGTTTTCCCTCACCAGTGGCCCTGCATGACATCACGTGTAGTCACGTGTACCAACGGACATACTGGTAAAGGTAGAGTATTATAATATCTAATATTGGTTATTAGATACTATAGTACTTTATCTTTTAATATATTGAACTAACTAACACTTGCACAAATAAGAAGTTTAGTTATAGGTTATCGAAGATGTATCGCCGCCGGCGCTTATGTCAAAATGTTCGCGATCCATTATCCTTTTCCCACCGACTTCTATTCTGCAAGACAACTTTATTATCCTTCCATTAACCTCCCCCTCGAATCCGTATTCATTCCGACTCTCCCAATATAAGATAATTACCTCCATCCTGATTAGGACGAAGCGAAGCGCCCGTTCACCAGCATACGGTCATAGGACCAGCTCGAACGTGGCAACACATTCTCTCTAACAAAAGTGTTCGCTTTTGCGGCACATAGTCTATATGTACGTTTTCTATAATATTTCAATGTATTTTTCCCTTCCAATTCCTTGTACAAAAATATTTCCTTCATGATGTCATATGTGCATCATTTTCTCATGTAACCATGTCTCTCTGAGTTTCTGTACCTCCTATGTGTATCATATATAATGTATATTCTGTAAAAACAAATGTAACCAAGTTTTTCATCTTCCATTTGCCCCATAAAATTTAAATCTTTATTTTCTTTCCTCTTCTGCTTAAATTGCAGAGTTTTCTTTATTTTCACTCCACAATTCCGGCTCTTAATTCTGTCACCCAACACCTTCCCCAACCACACAATACCACCGCAACCGCCGATAGAGATCAATGGGGAATGCAAATATGAAATAGCGGAAATCCTGGACTCGAAGATCGATCGACGTCATGGCTGCCAACTCCAATACCTAGTCAGATGGACTGGTTACGAAGGAACAGAAGAAGAGACCTCCTGGCTCCCTGCCACAGAACTGAACCACGCAAGAGAGGTGGTTTCGGACTTCCACTGTGCCTATCCGCTCAAACCAGGTCCAGGGAGACCAAACGATCAGTCTTGACCATGCTATACATCGTTCGTCAACCAAGGACCTCGAGGGCTCAGTCCTAATGGGGAGGTACTGTTACACCCCATGCCTCCAACAAACCCACACCAACCCCCACAATCACCTACCCCCGTTTCTGAAACCTCCCCGACCACCGAAGCACAGACGATCACCCTCTGTGGTTCCTGTTCCTGTTCCCATCCCCGTTCCCATAACGTCCGTCCGAACCACCACTAGTCCAACCCCGATTTCTGTAACCTAGGATTCCGCATCTTGATAACCGATGCACCAGTTGATCACGTACCTTATCCCCTTGTTCTTCCTTACTATTGACCCCTTGTACTCCCTTTCTTCTTGTTTTATGACCAGCAAAGATAGTACAAGGATAGTCACATGTATATAGTCTGACAGTCGACTGGACTGTTCGCCAGTATGAATATCGATTTAGTCTCCCACCAGTTTCCGATTCATTTCCAGTAAACTCCTGCCTCCTTTCCAAAATTAGGGACAGACGATCAAGGAGGGCGCAACACATAAGTTGAAGCCAAGTCCCTTTGACCTCGAACACCTCAGTGACCGGATTGAACCATTCTGCGACCTACCCTAAGTTCCCGGTGCCTCCGTCCCCCGTCCGTAGTCCGTCCGACTTCCGTCTCGGTCCACGGCCCCATTATGGACCTCCACGCTAACCTGGATAACCCCTTTGGAAGTGCTAGCTAAGCGCCTGACACGTGGACTTAACAATTAACCTATATAAGTAGTCAATGTATGTAGATGGTTCTTCATTCTGGAAATCAACTAGGTTTATGCCTTCTTGTCCTCCCTTCTCCTGTCTAAAGTCCTTTACCTGGGTCGACACTCTCGGCACCCTCCTGGATATCACTTCTGTTCCAAATCAGTGGCATGCATGGGAAGTAGGGCACAATGCATGAGCACGTTGAAGCCATGCCACTACTTCTGGCCTGCAGGACTTGGCCATTACCTGGTCTGACCTTTTGGCATTCCCAGAGCCTGACATATACTTTGTTCTTGTCAGGCCTCGGTACTACTGATGGTACAGTCAGGACTGGCCAAGTCCTGCAGGCCAGTTGGGGTGGCTTGGCTTCAATGTACTCATGCGTTGCACCCTGCCTCCTGTGCATGCCACTAACTTATAACAGAAAAGATACTCAAGCAGATGCCAAGGGTGTCGGCCCGAGTAAGGACTTCTGAACAGAAGGAGGAGAGTAGGGAGGTGTAAGCCTAGTTGATACTCAGACTGAGGAACTATGTACACGCATCTACTACTTATATAGGCTGAGAGGCAGAATGTGGAATAAGGGTGGCATAAGACATGGAGAAAAGAATAAGGTATGAAAACCATGTGGAGGTATTGTCCACAGAGATCTAGAATAGAATAATATGAGAGTAAGACAATAAAATATAACCCATAATAAGTGGGTGAGATTGTGGGAAAGAATAGAACAATAAGGAATGGCTGAGATACAAAACAATAGGGCTGCAAGTAAGTGGCAATGAATAGTGAATGTCCCAAGGGTAAGCGGGTGAGGGGAAGGACAGGGAGTGTAAGGATGATAAAGAATAGGGGGGTGGGGTAAGGATAATGAACCAGATGATAAACCAAGCGTACCGAGCTGAAACCGTACACCATGAGGGATGATATGAGTAAGGGTCGGTTGGTTGGTACTGCCGAGTAGTCGTGACAGTTCTCGTGCTTTGTCAGTCAACTGACATAGCCAACCTCTCACATTTTTTCACATCATTGCTTGGTTTTTGTATATAGAGGCCATCAAAAGACACAAAAACATTGAGGCTCCACCAAGGTGATTTCAGATACGACTCCAAAAATGGGAGAAGTGACTTCCAAAGAAATATGTGGTTGCCACCACCCCAAGTCCAAAATTCCTAGTTATCAAGGTGGAGATCCAAACAACGGACACAGCAGAGGTCAAGTTAGGACCCACTCTTGTGGATTGTGGGGCCACCATACAGTTCATGGACAGAGGTTACATAGAATGACACCATGTCACCACTCAGAAGCTGCAGAGGCCTATCCCGGTTTACAATGTGGACGGATCACCAAATGAAGTAGGAGCCATCAGGGAGTCATTGATGTGATCCTCCAAGTAAATGGACACATGGAGCGAACCACAGTTGCAGTCACCAGCTTAGGAAAACAAGACCTAATCCTGGGCTTTACCTGGCTGGAAGAACATAATCCAGAGATTGACTGGGAGACTCAGACTGTTAACATGAGCCAATGTCTGGCAAAATATCACACCTGCCGAGCTGAGGTATGAGATGAACAAAGGAAGGAGCAGGTGTTGAAAAAGCAGATCCCATTTCTGAAGCTCCTGGAAGAACAAGATCTGTAGGAAGACAGTATGGAGGCAGACAAGGAGAGCAAAGAAGAGAAAGACCCACTGGATGAATTAGAGCCCGGGGATAGAGTGATGTATGTGGTGCTCCTGTTATGGCCCATGCCTCCAAACAAACCCACATTAAACCCCACAACCACCTGCACCATTTCCAGGACCTTTCTGATTGCCCAAAGCCTGAATAACCGATTTCCGGATGTCGGACATACATTCTGAGGTTCCGCGATTCCGAACCTCCGAAGACTCTGAAGTCAAGGTTCCATTCCTTTGATAGATGATGCGCAGGATCATCACATACCTCACTCCTTGTTCTTTGTTTTATATTGCCCCTTGTACTCTCTTCCCCCCCCTTGTCTTTACTCAGTAAAAGATAGTACAAGAACTAGATACATGTATATAAGCCACCAGTCAACTGGACTATTCGCCAGTATGAATATCGACTTAATTTTGCATCGTAGTTTCCGATTAGTTTCCGGTAAACTTTCTGACTCTCCGAAATTAGGGACAGATGATCGAGGGGGTGCAACACATAAGTTGAAGCCAAGTCCCTGTGACCTCGAACCACTTGTACCACCCTATACTGTGAACAGCCCCAAGACCCCCAGCGTTCCTGACTTCTATCCGCTCTGATTCCTATCCCGATTCCAATCCTCACCCCACCCTCGGAATATGAACTCCCCCTTCAGAACCCTTGCAGAACCTTCCAAAGACCCTTCCGGAAGTCTCTAGCTAAGCGCCGACACGCGCATTTAACAGCTCTCACTGGAAGGAGAACATGTCCAAGTTGCACAGACCATCTCCCAGAGGTTGGCAGAGGCCCATTACAAAAATGTCCAAACAGAGGCAGAAATTCCAGAGCATCTCCGAGATTTTGAGAGTGTCTTCACCAAAGAATCCTTCAATGAGCTCCTGGAGAGAAAGATTTAGGATCACACCATTGAACTGGAACTGGAGGCCAGTCCAGCAGACTGCAAGGTGTATCCCATGTCCACATTAGAACAAACTGAGCTAGACACCTTCATTGAAGAGAACCTTTGGACTGGATGCATCTAACCTTCAAAATCTCCAGTGGCATCCCCAGTCTTCTTCATCAAAAAGAAAGAGGGATCCCTCTGGCTCATCCAGGACTACCAAAAGTTGAATGTGATGACAGTAAAAAACCAATACCCACTCCCCCTTATTCCAGAGCTGGTGAACCATCTCAAGGGAGCTAAGTATTTCATGAAGCTGGATGTCAGGTGAGGATACAACAACATCCAAATCAAGGAGGGGGACAAGTGGAAGGCTGCCTTTTGGACAAACCGAGGACTGTTCGAGCTGCTAGTGATGTTCTTCGGGCTCACAAACAGTCCAGCCACTTTTCAGATGATGATGAATGATATTTTCCAAGACCTCATCTTAGCTGGACTCCTCTGCATATACATTGATGATATCCTCATCTATTCTTGGACCTTGGCTGAGCACCGAAGGATCACATACCAGGTGTTGCAACAACTCCGAGAACAGAAACTTTATCTTTGGAAGGAGAAGTGCAAGTTTGAAAGAACACAGATTGAGTACCTGGGACTTATCATATCAGAAGGGAAGGTAGAAATGGACCCTGTGAAGGTCCGAGGAGTGATGGAGTGGCCAACTCAGAGGAATCAAAAGGAAGTCCAGTCATTCTAGGATTTGAAAACTTCTACCGACACTTCATCAAGGACTTCTCCCTTCATGCTTGACCACTGTTCGATCTCACAAAGAAAGGGGAACCATAGAAGTGGGGAGTGGGAGAGGAGGCAGCACTCCAAAAAATTAAGGAGCTTATCACCTCAGCCCCAATACTGACATTCCCAGATGATTATCGAGCATACAGAGTAGAAGCAGATGCCTCAGACTTTGTCACAGGGGCCACCATCTCAGAACAATCACCAGAAGATGGGTTGTGGCACCCAATCACCTTCTCCAAAAGCCTGAGCCCAGTGGAAAGGAACTATGAAATCCATGACAAAGAAATGTTGGCCATCATCCAAGCTCTGGAGGAATGGTGGCACTTCCTAGAGGGGACACAACTCCAGTTTGAGGTCTGGACAGACCATAAAAATATAGAGTATTTCAGAACCTCTAAGAAGTTAAACCGAAGGCAAGCCCAATGGTCCCTCTTCCTATCTGGCTTTGACTTCACACTCCACCACTGACCAGGACAGAGTATGGGCAAAGTGGATGTACTCTCTAGAAGATCAGACCACAGATCTGGATCGGAGGGTAATGAGAATATAATCCTCCTCTGACTGGAGCTGTTTACAATCCAAGCTCTGGAAGGGATTACAGCAGTTGGAGAAGAAAGAGATATCCTCCTAGACATATGAGCGAAGCTTCAGACCTCAGGCCCAGAAGATCCAGTAGCCAAGGCTATCATAGAACTCTGATGGGGGCATGCCAAATCGGTACAATCTGCCAAGTGGATGGAACAGGATGGCCTCCTCCAATTCAGAGGGAGGATCTATGTCCAGACATTTAGAGATGCATCATTTCTCAGCACCATGATACACAAATGGCTGGGCATGTGGGAAGATGTCAAACACTAGAGCTAATCTCCAGGAACTACTGGTGGCCTCAAATGTTGCAATACACAGGACAGTATATAAAAACCTGCGACTCCTGCATATGGACCAAAATCCAGAGGCAGCCTCTGATGGGAGAGTTGGAACCACTCCCCATCCTTGAAGCTCGGTGGGACACTATTAGTGTAGACTTCATAGTAGAGCTGCCAGATGCCCATGGACACGATGTGGTTATGAATGTAGTCGACTTAGTAAGCAAAAGGGCACACTTCCTCTCCACAAACACTACCATCACGGCATTAGGAGCTGCACAACTCTATTTGACATATGTGTGGAAACTGCACAGACTTCTGAAACAGGTGATCTCAGACTGAGGTCCTCAATTCATCTCGGAGTTCACCCACAAGCTCTACCAACTCCTGGGTATTAAGCTCGCAGCAACAACAGCCTACCACCCACAGGGAGATGGCCAGATGGAACATGTCAACCAAGAGTTAGAGCAGTGCCTCCGAGTCTTTGTCAATGAGCAACAAGATGACTGGGACAAACTCCTACTGATGGCAGAATTCCAGTACAATAATCATGTACATTCTGCCACACAGCAAACTCCCTTCATGTTAGACACGGGATGACATCCACGGATGGGTTTTGAACCACAACAGCCGAAGTCACAAACAGAAACCGTAAGTGAGTTCAAAGACCGAATGGAACAGTCACTAGAGGAAGTGAAGTCAGTACTGGCAAAGGCAAAGGATAATATGGCACAATATTACAACCAATGCCAAACCCCAGCACCAGAATACCAAGCAGGAGACCAAGTGTATCTAGATGCCTTGGACATCTGGACAAAGCAACCCTCACAGAAACTGAGCCACCGATATTTGGGACCTTACACCATTCAACAAAAAGTGGGAAGACATGCCTACAGACTCTGACTTGTTGTAGGAGATCAACATCCATGATAGGGTGTTGTAGGGATATAATAGTCTTGAGCTAATGTCAGCAACAACAAGAGCTTCAATACTGGAGAGCAGAAGAAGGAAATGAGCAATGATAGTTGTCGGTGTATTGACCAGCTCAAGACTGAGCTTTAACTAATTACCTAAGAACTATACATATAGTCTGGTGGAGTAGCGGAGTCCAATAACAAGTAATAGACAAGTAATAGAGAAAGGAGTGGATAAATCATGACAGGTATGGAGAATCATGTGGAGATATTGTCCACAATGATCAAGAATAGAACAAGGAATGTGGGTGAGAATAGAACAATGAAGTATGACCGAGAACAAAAGAGTGAGTGAGAATAGAACAATAGAGAGTGGCTGAACATAAAACAATAGGGCCACTGCCGAGTGACAACAAATAGTGAATGTCCTGAGGGTAAACAGGAAAGGGGAAGGACAGGGAGTGGAAGAATAATAAAGAATAGGAGGGTGGGATAGGGATAATGATGACACCTCCTCTAACAACTGCCTCTCAACTGCAGACCATCTACCCATTTACACTTGGATAGATGTAGAGCTCAATAAATGACAAACCACCCCAGGGCATAACTTCAGGAAGGCAGACTGGGTCAAATTCCAACAGATGCTCTCTGAGAACCTAACTAAGTCCGGTCTCCCTAGTGCCCTGTGCCCCCCCCCAAAAAAAATCAACAGCTTCATAGACCTGCTCACAACCACAATTCAAGACACCATTAAAGGGTCCATCCCCATGTTGCAGTCTACCCCCTACTCCAAGTATTGGTGGAACCCAAACCTCACTCAGCTCCATCATGACTATGCATGTAAGAGCAGGGACAAATTTCACACCAGATTTACAGCTAGTTGGGAGGATAGCAAACATGCCTCGAATCATGCCAGAAACACATACATCTCAGCCCTCCACAAGGCCAAAGCAGATCACTGGAAGATCTGGATTGAAGAGGCTAAAGAGAAAGATGTTTAGGTGGCCAGCAAATATGCAAAAAACCCTCTTTCTGACAGCTCCTGTACATTCATTCCTTCCCTCTTCAAGAAGGGGGCCAACAGTCAAATTGTTTCAGAAATACACACAGGTGCCAATCAGGCAACCTCATTCATGGACCTGTTCTTTCCACCTTGCCCACACAACCTCCCCAATCTACCTGAAGACTCTGACCCCTACCCTCTGCCTCTCAAATTCCCTGCACCTGTGCTACATCAAGTCGCCTGCCAAATCAACAAAGCCAGCCCCTTCAAGGCCCCAGGAGAGGATGGCATCCCCAATGTGGTATTGAAAGAATGCAAGGCCATTCTCACGCTCCTGCTGCTTGCGAGTGCCTGGGTCGTTTGGGGGGTTTTCTTTCTGTGACATGCCAGGGTTGCATCATACAGTAGGGGACAAAACCCTTTTCCTCCACATAGGTGCCAGACACCTGGATGGGAATGCAAATAGAAGTCCAACAAGAACAGGGAAAATCAGGGAAAAATATTAGAGAAATACAACAGTCGAATTTCGATGATGTCTTCGAGGAAAATAATCTAAAATATTGAATATCAATGAAATCGGCATAAATAGATGATTTTGAGTGAATATGTGCACATATATGCGCCTCGGGATCGTCGAATAAACGCAGAGAAAATTGTAAAAATATTCATAGGCATTGCCATTGTTATTTGATGATTTTTTAGGCTCAATTCTTTAAAGGAAGGCGAGTTTTTTTGAAAAGATCGTGCATTTAATGTATTTCTGCTTATCCTAATCTCAACAACACCTGTTCCCTCCAACATTATTCTATAGGTCCGGGCAATTTCTCCCATCTCCCGTCCCTCCTCTGACATCTGCACTTCGTAATGGCATAGAGAGGCTAGCATGCCACAATGTCAACTAACCAGATGTCGATACCCAATTTTTTGCTTACCCTGGCCTGCTGTCAAATCCGGAATCCAGTGTGGGGAATGAATGGACGTCCTCCGGAAAATGGGGGATAGGGATATCTGTATAAAAGTGATTGTGGGCATTTTTGACTCAAGTAGCTGAGATCTTCGCGTACCCAACGATCATTCGTGGCCGTTTCCAGGATATGCAGACGACGAATCA
>QLPG01015025.1:0-11978 GCA_003314385.1 Gomphus sp. MG54 | reverse complement strand
GGCATACACTCACTCCTAACGTCATTGGGGCACTCTTGTTGGTCTTGACCTTATCGGAAGGGAGCTAGTTATTACGATTGTATAAACACGGAGGGACGCATGGCACACTCACGTCGTTGGAAGACGGCAGAAGAGTGGAAACGATTTTGGAAAGGGATTGCATTTTGATGAGGTGGTGTGGGATGAAGTGGTGTGAAAGAAAAAGATTTCTGTCTCAATCGGCAGACCCCGGTGGGATTATATAGGGAAGGAAATTGAATTGGGGGCGGTGCTGTGACAGATGTATTGTCGGTATAGAGAAATTTTTGATTTATAACATTTCAAACACCGCTGTGTTAGTAGCGACTGCTAGCGCTGGTGGCCTGACGTATCGAGTGATTAGCCGAACTGTGATTATGTCATTGATCTCCCGACTCGGAGGTTTCGGCATCATGGCAAAATGATTCCTACTTGCGACGAGACCAGTTCCGGGGGTGGGCCACCACGCTATTGGAACGATGAAACTTTAAGACTGCTTGTGTACCGAGGAGACCCACAGCGGGATTGCATCTGTCATCTTACCATGATACCACGATGAGCGCATCCTCTGACCATCAGGAGCTATCTTAGAGATTGAATATGATGATTTCTTCAAGAAATTTGGCTTATTAATAGATACCTCCAGGTTACCAGGGTGTAATCATCGAGTCTATATACTTTGATAAACTGCTTCAAATCTCCCGCCCAATTTCACAATTGCTTTCCTATATGTTTATATTCTGAGTTTGGGAACTTCTAGAAAAACGAATCAATAAGGATTCCTACAAGTGAATTTCAATGAAAATATTCTGATTGTGGCAGGTTTCTATGATTACCAAATGGCTTATGTAAGGGTGCTGTGTTCTTTACTGTTGTCTACAGTACAGGACAGACAAAGTCATCCCAAATATTGACCTAGTTGTCTGGCTAAATCAGCTTTGTAAAATTGATAATAGCCCATTAAAACCAGTATCTCACATCAAAATAAAATCACTGGTATGAGCCAATTTTTCTAGAACTATTTTTATTTCAGACATGTCAAAAATTTGGCCACATGCTCTATCCCAAAAAAAATCTGGGAAAAATGTGCAATTGATAGCTACAATTGAGTAGCATATGATTCTGATAAAATTGTGAAAAAAAAATAACGATATACTAATTCATAATCAAATAAATACAAATCCAGCACAATCATTACCCTGCCTGGAGACACTATACAGTGGGTCAAAAAACTGCCCCAATGTTTGGGCATTTTAAAAAGATTGATATTTTGTGAAGGAATGACATTAGCAAAAGTTCTGAAAATTTCCCATGATATACTAGAACATGTTGACTATCTACTAATCTAAGAAATTATGTGAGTCCAATCAAAACTCATTGCTCAATAAATCCAACAATATAATGACTCATTTGGGGCGGTTTCTTGACCCTCTATTATTTTCTCTGATTCTCAATGTTAGACACCAGTATAGGGTAGGAGTAGGTCATGTGAATCCACAACAAGTCATGTGACTTGATTTGTATTGATTTGGCATGTTGAACTTGGTTCATTCTCTCTTTGACTCCCTACTACTACTATGAAATCTATCTCTGCTGAAATGCATTCTTTTATTATTTCTCTTCAATGAGGGGTATTCCCGTCATCAAATTCAAGCTAGGACTGGCCTGGGGAAGGGAACTATTGGTAGGATCAATAGGGAGGTAAAGAGGGATAAGGAAAATCATGCTGGTGGTCATCCTTCCAAGCTTTCCCCTTATGATAAACAGTTAATTATCTGTCAAATCAGCTCTGGGAAGCTTGAAAATATTGTCCATGCCATTCCATTCATAAATTCCATCATATCTACCTCTGTCACTCCTCAGACTATTAGGAATGTTGAAGGAAGCTGGCTTTAGATTAGTAACAAAGAAGAAAGTCCCTATGCTCAAGGGGTTATCATCAGCAACATCTAAAATTTGCCCAATACTATGAAAATTGAACTTTGCAGGACTGGAGATGGTGTTGTGGACTGGTGAGACAAAAATCAATGGAATTGGGTCAGAGGGTAACATGTATGTTTGGAAGCAACCAGGGGAACCAGTATCAGACAGGACTACTATACCAACTGTCAAACATAGAGGGGGGAATAACTTGATAGTTTGGGGGTTTATAGGCTGGAATAGGGTAGGGGAGCTCATAGAGGTGTAGGGGAACATGGATGCAGTGCAGTTTTGTAAGATTTTGGAGGAGGGAGTGGAAAGGAGCATTGAAAGTTTGGAGATGGCTAAGGATAAGTGGTACTTCCAACAGGGCAATGATCCAAAACATATCTCAAAAAAGGCAGACCAGTGGAATTCTGACAACAACATCAGTTCCATGAAGTGGCATGCCCAATCTCTTTATCTAATCCCATTGAACACCTCTGGCAACACCTCAAGGCCAAACTCCAATAATATGACATACCATCCAAGGAGTACATGAATCATGGGACAGGGTGGCAAACAATTGGACTGATATACTACCAGAGACATGCCAGAAGCTAATAGAAAGCATGCCTAGGAGGATACAGGCAGTTTCAAAGGCAAAGGGGGGTTATACAAAGCATCAGAGTATTAAATAATAGAGGGTCAAAAAACTTTCCCAATGAGTGATTATCCTGTTTGATTTATTGAGCAATGAGTTTTAATTGGACTCACATAATTTTTCAGGTTAGTAGATAGCCAACATGTTCTAGTATATCATGTGAAATTTTCCAATCTTTTGCTAATGTGATTCCTTCACAAAATATCAATCTTCCTAAAATGCATACACATTGGGGTATTTTTTTGACCCACTGTATAATGCCTGATAGACTATGAAATCAGAATAAGGATCAGGTTGTTGAAGTAGACAAACATATAGAGCCTCCAGTAACACCTACAGATCATGAATCTGACAGGGAGTTGCCAACTTCCACAACTACTCCTGAATTAGGGAATATTTTTTACAACTATGCCATGGGTAGAATGAATATTGGTTTGGAGGGAGAGGAACCCAAGAGTGAAGGAGGCTCTGAAGCAGACAATTATGAATATGAGGACTCAGAAGGGGGTCTATATTCGGAATGGGACAAGGATGATCTTCAAGAACAGCTCTGGGATCTCACTGTTAACCAGGGAGATGACTTAAAGCATGAAGATTGGGTCCCACTCATCAGGTCACATCCCTGTCACATCACATCATAATCACTCACGTCCTATTTCTTTCATACATCACCTCTCACAAGTCACAGAACCTAGTCCAGCTGTGCCGAATGACTGTGCTAGACCCTGCCAGAGAAAAGGACCAGTGCGTGCAGGCTTTTAGGTATTAATTACCTAGAGCAACTCTACATTGGGTTCCCAGTGATGCAGGATGGGTGCTGAGGTAAAGGCTGTTTTAAGCAGGTTAACAGACTTTTGACATTCCTTGGTCCAAGCCCATGGCATGCCTTTACGTGTCAGCCAGGTGAGGGGTATGTGTAAAGCCCACGATACCATACTCTGATTTACTCGGCAGTACCGACCAACCGACCCTTACCCATACCATCCCTCACCAGTGTGTGGCCTCGGCTCGGTACATTCAGTTCATCATTTGGTTCACTTCCCTCATCTCACCCTCTCTATTCATTGTCATTCATTCATTCCCTGTCCTTCCCCTTGCCTGTTTACCTTCAGGACATTCACTCTTTGTTGTCACTCAGAAGTGGCCCTATTGTTTTATGTTCAGCCACTCCCATTGTTCTATTCTCACTCACTCTTTTGTCCTCGGCCATACTTTATTGTTCTATTATCATCCACATTCCTTGTTCTATTCCTGATCATTATGGACAATACCTCCACATGATTCTTCATACCTTATTGTTCTCCATTCCTTGTGCCACTCTGTTCCACATCTCACTTATTAGCCTATATAAGTAGCCAATGTATGTAGATGGTTCTTCATTCTGGAAATCAACTAGGTTTACACCTTCTTGTCCTCCCCTCTCCTGTCTAAAGTCCTTTACCTGGGCCGACATTCTCGGCACTCTCCCAGGTATCTCTTCTGTCCCAAATCAGTGGCATGCATGGGAAGTAGGGCACAACGCATGAGCATGTTGAAGCCATGCCACTATTCCTGGCCTGCAGGACTTGGCCACTCCTCGGCATTCCCAGAGCCTGACAGTATGGTAACATCTGAGTAGTTGAAGATGAAGTGACAGTAGAAATTGGCAAAACCCAGGAAGGATTGGATGTCCTTGACTTTCCTCAGTTCAGGCCATTCACAGATAGTTTTGACCTTGTCATCAGACATGGTGAGGCTGTCGGTATGTAGGATGTAGCTGAGGAACTTGATCATGTCTTTGTGCCATTCACATTTACTGGCCTTGGTGAATAGGCCATTTTTTCTGAGCCAACGGAGTACTTCTCAAATATGTACTTGATGTTCTTTGAGTGAGTCTGAGTAGATCAGTATGTAGCTGTTGTATCTCTCATTGACTGGGATTATATAAGCTGAAAATATCTGTGGATTTGGGAATTGAGGAAAGTGCTCAATATGTACTTTATGATTATCCAAAAGATGACTGGTGATTTTTTGGAAAGACGGATTGAATAGCATGATTGACCCTTCTTCAGGTACCACTGGCTCGGGAGACACGTTGCCGTCGAAGACCTATTTCCATGAGATTAAATCTTGAGTTTTGAAATCAAGTCTGATCGTGACATGACTTTAGAAACCGAGTGTGAATGAATGGGGTTGAACTTTGTAATTGAAAATAAACTATGTCTGTTTTAGACCATCAAGTCCATGGGATACGTAATGTATGATATTATGATAGCCGCAAGGGTACCTTGGTAGCTGCTTCATCCAACCGAGAATAGCTCTTCCCCAGGTTGTTCGCTCCAGCCTTCGTGCTCCATGTCCTTAACATCATGACCGGTTCATAATGAAGCTGTGAATGAAAATCCATCGCGCATCGTTACCCGCTGCCCTCTTGTTCCCAGTCAAAAACCAGTTGCGCGATGGTGTGGAATATATCTCAAGTCTATCCTGGTTCCAGGATACTGTGATGGATATGCGGACCGGATCACAAGACTCTTACACATATATGGACCATGCCATTAGTCAGTGCGCCACATGGCTGTGACGGGCGTGACCATGCGTCCGTGGAGCATGAACTCTACAGGTCTATATAAACCCTGGCTTTCTGCAAGTCTAGCCTTCACCAACAAACAACCAGCCTGAGCAATGGAGTTCCACCCTAACCAACTTCTTCAAGAGCACCCCGTCCAGGAGTTTTATGACGACAAGCGTGTTCTTGGCCTAAGTTCTGCCTCTATTTATATCACTTGAACTTACTGATTCCAAACGCGTCGCTTCTCTTATTTCTATATATCCTATCTCGCACCCCCGCTTCCAACTCATCTTCGCCGAATGTTCACTATTCGTGTCTGTATCACCACAGTACGACCCCCTTGTCCAGCCCGCACTGCTCAAGCACGAGATCGCCTCGTCGGCCAGATCTCGCAACACCACTGCAAGTGCTCGCTTCGAGGCTTCCCAGATCATCTTCCGACTCGATGACCGTGTGCTCGTAATCATCGGCCCATGCTCTATTCACAGTCCCGAGAAGGCCCTTGAATATGCAAGGCGGCTTAAAGAGAAGATCCCCGAGTGGCCTAACCTTGTTGTTATTATGCGCAGCTACTTGTGAGTATAGTGCATATAGTGCTTATATGTGTTCTTACCTTTTTCAGTGAACAACCCCGCACCGCTGTCGGCTGGAAGGGACTCATACACGACCCTGATATCAATGGCTTATTCAATATTAACAAAGGCCTCCGGATCGCCCGCCCACTTTTGTGCGATCTCACCAATATGGGTGTCCCTGTCGGCCTGGAGCTCTTGGACACGATCAGTCCTCAGTACCTTGCGGTAAGCTTGGAGTACTTTATATGTATGATCCCCATTCTGATTGTATTTGTCTCGCGAATATTCTTTCCCTGATGCACACCTTCCGTCTGTTTCTTCAATATCCCACCGCATATATTGGCCTGTCACGTCTGTGTCCTGCTTCTGGCCACACTGTCACCACGCGACATATACACTCACGCCCATATGCCACACCATCATTGATCACCCATCACATCCATCTGTGGATTCAGGTCATTTTGCGCTCGCTGCCCCTCTCCATCACGTTTCCCCTTCCAGGACCTCGTCTCTTGGGGCGCCATCGGCGCACGCACTACCGAGTGGCAATTGCATCGCGAGCTTGCTAGGTAGGTGTTTTTTGATCGCTATTCCTTCGTCTTCCTCTTTCTTCCCATTCGCTCACTCGCTCTCCTCCAGCAGTTCCTCTTTCCCCATCGGTTTTAAGAACGGTACGCACGGCAGCGTGGGCGTAGCAGTCGATGCTATGCGAGCCGCCACGAGTACCCATGCGTTTATGGGAATTACCAAACCGGTGAGGCGCCACCCCGATTGTTTCTTCTCTTCATACATGCTAACTCCGCCACCTCTACAGGGTCTCTTGTCAATTGTAAAGGCTCCCGGTAACTCTGATGTTCACATCATCCTCCGCGGCGGGTCCCACGGACCGAACTACGCCCCTGAGCACGTTGCTGCCGCAGTTACGAAGGGAAAGGTGCCAATCGCGAGGCAGGGCAGCGCCAGCTTGATGGTTGACTGCAGCCGTGAGTTTGTTTCTGCCGCTGATATCCTATGCATTTTCTCTGAACTAAACCTGATACCTCACCTCTCTTCCAGACGGAAACTCACAAAAATCTCATTTGAACCAGCCTAAAGTTCTCGCCTCGCTGTGCAAGCAGATCGCAGGGGGCGAGACTTCGATCACCGGTGTCATGGTCGAGTCGTTCTTGCGCCCGGGTAAGCAGGATGCGCCGGCGAGCACTACTGTCGGTCCAAGGGCGCAGTGGGATGCACCTATTGGCGGAAAGATTGCGGCGGATCTTGAATAGGGGGTGAGCATTACCGATGCTTGTGTTGGATGGGAGGAGACTGTCGAGATGATGAGGGTTAGATCAGGTTCGTTCATTTCCCTTTCATAGTCTGGCAGTCGAAAGGCTATTTGCCACCCACTATTCTGTTTATAATTTCCTGGACTGGTACTGATTTTTGACCTTTTCGAAATATAGGCGGTTTCTCAGCACCGAAAATTCCTTTCCCAGCATAAAGCTGTGGTAAATGGGATTAGTGGGATCAACAGGACATGTAACAACACCTGATCCTCCTTCAGCCCAATCTTGGCATGATCTCCTGGGACGCCTGACCGAAAAATGGGGACGATGTTTTGAGGAATCAGAGGCCAGATATATCAGGGTTTACTGTAATCTTATTTCTGGTTGGCCGGGATAGTTTACGATTCGATTATTGGGGAATTTGGGTGTTGGATGTATTATATATCTGCTTTAGAATAGAGAGCAGGTGCTTGCATTACTATTATGAATATGATACGTTTCTGTTTGGGTTATGATTTTGAAAAGAGATCTTGCATGTAAGGATTTGTGACTTTTGGTTCTGAGTTAGGGATATTTGATATAATGAAAATGAATGAGCCGTAGGCGCTGCCATCCTTTGCGGGGATGGCATGGCGGGTGATGTTGTCACAGTCAAGATTATGCACATAAACAGAACTGAGACATGTGCTAAATATAGTTTGTCCATTGGATCGATATCAGTATGTCCGTATCCGCGTAGTTATGGTATTCCCGTATTATGGTGATACTATACACAGCTGACCGTACAGTACGTGTTCAGATGACCGTCCGTATGACGTGTCTGTGCGTTGCTATGGAAATTGTTTGAGCTATGTCAGGTGTCAATTATATAGTAAAGAACTCTACTCTAGGGTTATGAAGGATGTTGAAATAACGGTGGTGTTGATCGAGCGGAAGTCCTGGCTCGTTGTGAACAGATACACAGATGAGGAATTATAAGCGGGAGTGACTACAGTGACACGGCAAAGCAACAGTGCGTGAGTGCGGGCCGAGTTATTTCAATTTTCAACACACCTCCTCGAGTGTCATCTACGTGTCATCTAGTTCACATGCACACCTCCTCATATGTCATATGGAATCCTCTCAACTTTTATCTTAAATCATAAATCCTACTATGACAATCGGTAGTGTTGGATTGTGGATTGTGGATTGTATGCAGATTTGTATGCGTGGAGAATGGTTCCTACTCTGATATGTAATGTAAGGAGGGGTGTAAGTCCTACAGCCTCCAATCATAATGATTGATCATCTGGTACTTCCTACAGTGATATTGCCATTGTAAAATTTCCTACACACCATTATAGTGATTACTTTTCACTGCAAGATTCAATCAACTTAGTTGTCCCTCACTCCTGGACAGTTTGTGTATATATGTAAAGCTACTAGTTACTCATAATCTTACAAGCTTTCCAATTCCAATTAATTCCAAATATCTTTCTCCCTCTATTTCCTCTTGTCCTCCCCTAAAGTCAAGTAAAATATATTACAACTTGCTGCAAGAAAATACACTAATTAAATCTTCTGTAGCCAAGTTATGCAAAGTTATTATTTAACATGATTGGGACAGCCAAGAGGAACCTCTGTCCTAGCTTCAAACTCCATGAGTTTCCTTCAACCATACATAACCCTGCTGCAGCATTTGTTGTTCATATTTTTGCATTCTAACCTGTGCTTTGCCAAGATTTTTCTTTGGCTCTTTTTTGCTTGCAGTTAACAGGGCGAGGCTTGCTGTTGGTTGTTAAATCTGGGGTCGAACTGTTATTAAAAGGGTTGACTGAAGAGTTTCCGTAAGATACAATGTTAGCCCGAAGGACAGGTGACAGGTTGACATCTCATTGCACATGTTATGATGGCCAGAGCCGAGCGATTAGGGCCTGGTTAGAGATTCAAAAGCAATTTTCAACAAATGCTGCTTCATCTTGTGCCAAAGAAAAATCTTTGTACCTTGTCTGAGGTGAATGCAAAATTTACCGTTGACGTTCAAGGTGGAAAATTCTGGAGGATGAGACGATCTGACTATCTAAATTTCGTTCCATGATCTGTGTCGATGGTTCGACGCGGGAAGCCTCCCAAACAACTGAGTAACAAAATGTTGATGGGCACGAAAGAGAGGAAGGGTTCTTCGAGCAAGGTTACAATGTGAAGTCCAGGCCTCCAGTTGACAAATTTGAGAAACGGACGTACACCTAGCGACTAGGTTGAGATGCCTGATAACTACCTAAGAGTAAAGTGATTGCTGAAGGAATGCCAGAATCAACCTGTTCTAGTTCTAACATATCAGCCACTTGTACAAGTGGGATGTGAACTTCCTGGCAGCTGTAGCGAGCAGAATCGAGAAACATTGAGAAAAATGGAAACAGTTTCAATCACTTCACACTTGAACGTCGGTCTCTATCTGAACGTCGCTTCAGGGTGCTTTGATCAAGTGTACATCACGTGGGGGATGGCAGAATGTGACCCAGAGTAGCGAACATGCAATTAGAAATTCTCCATTGGTATCTCAAAAGATTGCCCCTCTTCCATGATTGAGTGGGACTCAGTTGATGTCCGATAGCGTGCGTACCCGATAACCAAGCGATGTATTTAACTTGACAATCATGGTCAACAAAAAAGAAAATTACAAAGTCTCAGACACAAGTTCAAAGATACACAACGCCCCGGACACAAGTTAAATGGTATACAAACTTCCAGACACAAGTGTAATGAGAAAATTAAAATGAAAAGGAAAAAAGAAAATCAAGAAATAAACTGAAGATATGCAGGTATACCCGAGGGGCCGGATAACATCACTTGAAGGAGCAAGTAGATGTTTTGAGTCACGTTTGCTTCGACTGAAGCCGACATTTGGCGTTCGGTCGGTGGGAAGCAATATGCGCAAGGAGTCCTGACCGTTATAACCCAACGCAGAGGAGCAAACTGATGTTGAGGGTGCCGTTGGCTTCGAGTGAAGTTGATAATGGACACAATGAGGTATTCCCAAAGTGTCCAAATCGTGTACCAAGTTACTCATAAGAGTAAGGTGGTTTTTTTTTGATATCTACCAAGCTTTCAGGTAGTATTAGCCCTTGTTCTACACTGCATCTAACAGTGTCCATACCTGTTGATATCAATGGGCCCTCCAACAGATGTTGACAAATGCAAGACGGGGAGCCTCTCTCGCGGTCAAAACTGCTAGATATCAGATCTCCATCATCTCGATATCCATATCCTCACACAGCCAAAGATCGATGTCAATATCCATTGCATCGCTTTGGGTCTCATCGTCGGATGATGAGGTCCATTCCTCGTCGACTTCCATTGAATCGTCGAGATCCATTGCATCGTCGAGATCCATTGCATCATCGAGATCCATTGTGTCATGTTCGACGCTCAAGTCTGTGGTGAGGGGAGGGATGGGCGAGTGTGTCGGAGATGGGAAGCGTAAGGGTGATGTGCCGCTGCTAGCCCCAGAGTGCGCCTCAACAACTGTCGCAGGAGTGATGGCGGCGACGGCCGGTTGTCGCACCTACACAAAATAAAGCGAGTAAGAAAAAGGGGTTGGTAGCAAGTCGGAAGGAACACGTACCACGCCATTCGGATTCGCGCCGATTGTGACTTTTGCAAATGCGAGGCTATCATCCTCGCAGTTGGAAAATTCAATCTTTGGCGAGCTCGCAAGAGGCTCGCCACAGACGGAATCCTGGGGTGCCTGAACAATCGAGAATGAATAAGTTTCAGAAAGATGATGAAAAGAAAGAAAAAAAGAAACAGACAGGAATGTGACCATGCTGACTCCCACCGATTGCAGCGTTTTCAGCTCCGATGGAAAAAGCCTCAACTGGCTCGCCAGGACAACGATAGCCACGAGGATATTTGGTGGCAGGCACGGCATCGAAGGTGGAAAGGAGTTGTTTGGTCGAAGCTGGTGAAGGGAGAAATGCGTAAGAATGATGAAATCCGGAGGTGGACGTGAATTGAAATAAGCAACAATCCCAGGTGGGTACCAACTCAAATTAGACTGGCGCAACGCTGACTTACAAATTTCCCGCTCCAAATTTCTGATGGAAGAACAAAGGAATTGCTTCTCCGAACCCGAGTCGACAGTCGTAAACGGGTTCGTTCCCTGGGAAGAGAACGATGGCTAAGAAAGGGTGGTATCAAAGAACAATGTCTCTGACAGTCAGATAAGTACGCACCGGAGAAAGCACTGTGTCCTTAGTCCGGGACTCATCGCTAAGGCCTTGAGCGCCGCCCACCTAAGGTAAGTATAAGATAGGTGAGTTGCATAGTTCCAGGTGGCAGATGAGAAGATAACTTACCTTGGGATTTACATCTATGACGCAGTCATCCACCGCGAGTAGCATGTCGGTCTATGAGTTGTTGGTTAATACGACCATTTGATGCACCACGGAAAGAAATGCGGAATGGTACACACCTGTGGCTTGGTGGGGACGACAGGATATGAGGGTTCGAGCGACGAGGTCTCCCAAGCGCACAATACCTTGGCCTTCATCTTCAGCGATACGAGGAGTTTCTATGAGGTTTTGTTTGATGAGACGACATCACACGATATGCAGAGGCATACACTCACTCCTAACGTCATTGGGGCACTCTTGTTGGTCTTGACCTTATCGGAAAGGAGTTAGTTATTACGATCGTATAAACGCGGAGGGACGCATGGCACACTCACGTCGTTGGAAGACGTCAGAAGAGTGGAAACCATTTTGAAAAGGGATTGCATTTTGATGAGGTGGTGTGGGATGAAGTGGTGTGAAAGAAAAAGATTTCTGTCTCAATCGGCAGACCCCGGTGGGATTGTATAGGGAAGGAAATTGAATTGGGGGCGGTGCTGTGACAGATGTATTGTCGGTATAGAGAAATTTTTGATTTATAACATTTCAAACCCCGCTGTGTTAGTAGCGACTCCTAGCGCTGGTGGCCTGACGTATCGAGTGATTAGCCGAACTGTGATTATGTCATTGATC
>QLPG01014996.1:0-16265 GCA_003314385.1 Gomphus sp. MG54 | reverse complement strand
GGTATGCAGAGCATGTGGTTATTGTCTACAATGAATAAAATTAGAACAAGGAATGCAAAGCGGGGATAGCACAATAAAAGACAGGATAATAGAATTGTGACTCAAGATGGGACAATAGGGAGTGGCCGAGTATAAAACAATGGGGTCGTGTCCGAGGATAATACAAGGACAGGAAGTCCCGAGGTGGAACGGACCGAGGAGTGTGGATGGTGGATGTGCCAAGCCAAGACTGGTGCACCAAGTGTTATGCATGCGATGCAGGCACTTGGTTGTGGATATAGGATGATTGCTTGGTCAGCACTGCCGGCAGATGGGTCTCGGTACGTGGACTTGACAAAGTCCCCACACCAGACCATAGAGTCTGTCTCATGTTGGATGATATTGGCCCACTCCTGTTCAATGAAGTATTCGATAGCTCGCAGGGATGCAGAGTGTTCACAGTCATTGTAGATATTGAAGATTGTAGTCCTGCCTTGAGGGTGTTTGAGCTGTATTGACATCACATCATTGTTCCCCTGCAGTGACATCTGTGACCACATGTCGGTGTCTAATGCTGCATTGACTAAGATTGCTATCCTCTTTGCAGATGTGTTAGTTAGATGAGAAGTAGGATATAGGATGTGCCAGTTATGATTGGCCTTCGTATTCCCTAGAGTGTCTATGTATGGCTCCTGAAGCAGTACAGTACGGGACAAGCAAACTCAACCAATTTGGTTTTGAGCGATCGAGAATTTTTTGTGCCAAACTAATGTTATATTCAGAATCAGAATGTCAAAATACGTCCAAAAAACATGTTCCGAAGTTTTTCCAACAAGTTTTTAATGTGGCCGAATTTTTGGGCCTTTTCAGCTCAATTTTTCACCCCAAATCTCGTTGTCATGATGTAAATTTTAGTTAAGTATCGCTTCAATTGACATCATAGCTAGATTTTGTCGAAGGGGTGGTGACAAACAGCTTTGGGAATCAATTAATTCGATGCTCCCCATTGGAAATAGTTTCGATCACACCCCCTTCCTTCACCACTTGTCAAGCCTACATGGGAAACCTCATCAGCCAACATGGCGGCTATCTGTTGAACCCAAGCGATTTGTCAAATTGCCAATTCTGCTCAACGAGCATGTCGAATGCAATTTTGTGAGTTTCCTGCAGACTTTTCTATCGTGTTTGATCATTGACCAATATATGTTCCTAAGGGTGTCTCTTAACATGTCCTTTTCACATTGTTGGTGTAACGTGGGGTTCATGGCTGCATATATCATATTCAACTTATGTGTCTATATTTGTTCCCTTGTTCCCATTTTGTCTCACTCAATGGTTACAGATTTCAATTATGTACATCTTCATCTATATTTTCAGGTTCAGAACTGGTAATCCTTTCAGGCCTATCATGAATTGCATACGATGATGCTTCAAGCATTAAATAATGATGACTAAATGATTAAAAGGTGGAGTTTCGAATCTCAGATGGGATTTTCCGTTGTTGTACAGTCAGTGTCTCCCAGCTTGATTCAGCACAGGTAATTTCTCTAGTATGAGGGGGTGTAATAATAAGAGTACACAGATAAAAATGGGAGTTCAGATAATGCTGTAAAAGTATGTGCAGACAGCTTTAATAAATGGGAGGTATCAATGTTTTGACTTGGTCCAGTGAGCTGAGGCAGACATGACTTGGCTTCAATGGATATATGTTGCATCTGCTTATCTGTCTTGTTATTGTATTTTGGAAGGGTTGTTTGGTAGCAGTCTGAGATTGTTAAGACCAAATATAGACATATACTTAGAGGTAGAGAAGCATATGCTTGGCTTAAGTTGATTTTCTGAACAGAGATACATACAAATAGACAAGTGGATTATACAGTGTAGTAGACTTCCTTGATACAGCTTTCAGTCAAGCTTGATTTTAGCTCAAAATTTTGTAGATTAAATTTTAATAATAAAATTTTATATTGCAGTCAAGAGATCCTCTTCTGAGTCCTCATATTCATAACTGTGTGCTTCAGAGGCTCCTTCACTCTCAGTCTCCTCTGCCTCTAAACCAAAATTCATTCCACCCATGGCATGGTTGTAAAAAATGTTCACAGAAGTTGGCAATTCCCTGTCAGATTCATAATCTGTAGGTGTTGTTGGATGCTCTATATGTTCATCTGCTTCAGTAACCTGATCCTGATTCTGATTTTACAGTCCAGTAATGTTTCTTTTGCATTTTGGATGGCAGCCAGCAGGCATTATGCAGCATGTCAAGGCTGGGTAATGATTGTTCTGTATTTGTATTTATTTGTTTATGAATATGGTATATAGTTTTTATTTATTGTTTTTAATTTTTTAATTTTTAATTTTTAATTTTTTTTCACACTTTTACCGGAATCATACACTACTCAATCATAGCTATTGATTGCACATTTTTTCAATATTTTTCAGTTTTTTTTTTGGGGTGTGGCCAAAATTTTGACATGTCCAAAATAAAAATTATTTAAAAAAAAAATGGCTTGTTAGATTGACTTCATTTTGATGTTAGATACTTCATTTAATGGTCTACTATCGATTTCAATGAGCAGATTTTGCCAGAAAATTGGGTCAAAATTTTTGGTTGAGTTTACTTGTCCCGTACTATAGTAGATCCCACTCCTTGTGAGCAGCTGAGTTGATAAGGTCATACTGTGCCTTGTCTGATTTATTTAGGTTTTGTTGGTATATTCTCAGTCTCATCGGTGTTGGTTCTGTCATATAAGGCATCAGCTTTGTTCTGGCAGGGGTGGAACACCTTCTCCATCTGTGTCACCTCACTGCCTAGCAGGGCTCTGGTTATATCCCTCAGATAATGATACAGCAATGGCATTGGTACCAGTCTGCAAGGGTGCTGGCAATGGCTGGTGTCCAGTCAGGCAGGTCACTAGTTCTTATCTATATGGAAGTGTCATTTGCCTGTATTTGCCTCTGTGGTGCATCACTGCTTCCCATCCCTCATCCTGTTATGGTGTATGCATTGGCCTGGTGGGTGTTGATAGCAGAGGTGGTATCTTGGGTGGCTGCAGGATATGGGTCCACACCTCCTCGGTGGGGAAGTATGGCATCTGGTTCTCGAGAAGTTTACTGTCTAGTTCTGCACACTTACCTAGGAATATGGGGCATATCCTAGCCCAGCTTGCATGGCCGGTGGATTTGCATGAGATACAGTACAGCTTGTCCTGTTCACAGGTGAGGGTCCTGTAGCAGCCATGACAGGTGCCACATGTGTCATGCTCTTGTGGGCAGGCATAGGACATGTGATTCCACCCTTGACATTTGAGGTATTGAGTGGGCTCCCTTTTGCATTTCTCGCATATACATGTTTCTGACAAATTATTAGCCCATTTGTGAGTACCTTGTTGGCTGTCTCTGGCATGGTGAAAGTGAAGAGGGCATGGCCACAGGTCTGGTTTGCCATCCTGTGCTGCTTGGGCTTGATCCACCTTGCTTTGTCAATTGTGTCATGTGGCAGATGGTTGATCTCCTCCACTCTCCTTAACTCTTCTTCTCTCTCCGGACTAAAGTGTAAGGGTATGAACTGAATCATCAACGGGAACAGATGCAATCTCATTCTCACATTCAGTGCCAGCAATTCTGTAAATTGTATTCTGTGTCTGGCCTTGTTGAGCCACTTTGCCATGTCTTCATTATTGATTTTAAAGAGGATTCCACCATTGGTAAGCCTCCTTGCACTAACAATGGTACACCCCCCTTCTGTATCCATGGCACTGATGATCTTATTTGCTCACACCATTAGGCCAGAGTTGTCCAGGTCTGCCAGTATCCTTCCCCTGTCACTGCTGCATCCACCAGCACTTGTTTCTGCTTTATGCCCTCTCTCACGTGGACCCTGGCACTGAGGGTGGGCATATTAGCTGGTGTCTGTTGTGAGGCAGCCGCCTTTACTATTGTGTCATGGTAGGAGGTGGTGGTCTTATTGATATGGGTTGCCAAGGTAGCAACCGTGTTTGATGTTGTTTGTATCATTTTCACCACTGCCACTGCATCCTCTGTGACTGGATGGGATATCTTGATCATGGTATTGGTAGTTACAGTAGCCTTGTCAAGCATCTCTGTGGTCTCTGCCACCTTGACTGAGAGTGCATTCCCTTCTGCTGCCAAGCTCTCTTTCACCTGGCACATGACCCTCTCGTACCTCATGTCAGCCTCGATACTCTCCATCACAAAAGCAATGGAGCATAGTGCATTGACGCCTTGTCATGACACACCTTTGTATTGCATCACTTGCAATATGGTGGTGGATAGGGCGTCGGTCATCCATGATGCACCTGGTATTGTTAGCAAGGTACATTCAAGACGGAGCTTACCTTGATCGGAGTTTCTGATCTCCTGCCCAGGAAGCTCCCTTATTTCTTCCCTGGTAAGGTTTTCCAAGTCCTACACCACGCCTCTAGTGGCTGGCCGGCTGGCCTGTGCTCTCATCTCACCTAAGTACTCAACTCACTTTACCTGCTCTGGCTGTTTTTCTTTTGTAGTGATAGCTGTTGCCCTAGGTTAGATCCAACCCTGGGCATTGAGCTTTGACTAAGCCATGGCCGTCATCACCTGCGTCTACTATGTGGGCATGTTCCCACCCCTCGTTTCACTTGCCAAAGCATCATTTGACATCAGGGCAGGGATTGGTGGGTATTGGTCAGGTTTCCCTGTCAGCTTTTGATCCTTGTTTGAGGAACAATGGCCTAGGTGCATTTTTGGGGTGTTTTGATGCATGGGAATTTTGGTTGTTTGACATGGTTGTAAGCAAGCAGCATCCAAGCCTTTCTTGAAGATCATCCTTGTCCCATTCTGAATCTGGATCCTCTTCTGAGCCCTCATATTCATAATTGTGTGCTTTAGAAGCTCCTTCACTCTCAGTCTCCTTTCCCTCCAAACCAAAATTCATTCCATCCATGGCACAGTTGTAAAAAATGTTCACAGAAGTTGGCAATTCCCTATCAGATTCATAATATGTAGGTGTTGTTGGAGGCCCTATATGTTCATCTACTTCAGTAACCTGATCCTTATTCTGATTTCATGTCAAGTACATGTACCGAGTACCCAGCTACTTGGTACTGCCAACCAAGCCATCAGTCCATGACCACACATAAGTAATCAAGCTGTATATAAGTCACTTGATCCCTCGGTCTCAGCTTGGCATATCCACCATCCACATTCCTCGTTCCCATCCCTTATCCACTCCTTCCTCATTCATCATCCATTAACCCCACCCCAACGACTCCTTACTCCTTGACCCACCTTACCTCAGGACATGTAATCCTTGGTTTATCCTTGGCCATAACCCTATTGTTTTATAGTCAGTCACTCCCTATTGTCTTATTCTTGGCCACATTCCTAGCAGGGCCTGCATCAATCATGTGCCGATTATATATGCAGCAGCTACAGTATGGGACAAGCAAACTCAACCAATTTTCCAAACAGTCTATCTTTATTCCCACTTCCATTACCATCACTTCTGCTCAGCTTGCAGAACTCTTCACACTTCATGTATTCTCCAAACATGGCATTTCTTCTCATGTCACTTCATGTAGAGGCTTGGAATTCGTGTCCCACTTCTGGCATTCTCTCAGGAAAGCCCTTGATGGGAAGTTGCATTTCACCTCAGGCTATCATCCCAGAAGGCGATGGCCAGACCAAGCGTACTAATCAGACATTAGAACAGTACCTTCACATCTATTGCAACTATCAATAAGACAACTGGGCTTTGTTATTACCCCTTGCAAAGTTCACCTATAACAATGCTCCTAGTGCCACCATGTCAGGTCTCGGTACTGCCAATGGTGCTGTCGGAACCGGCCAAGTCCTGCAGGCCAGTCGGGGTGGCTTGGCTTTAACGTACTCGTGCATTGCACCCTGCCTCCTGTGCGTGCCACTAACTTGTAATGGGAAAAGATACTCGGGCAGATGCCAAGAGTGTCAGCCCAAGTAAGGACTTCTGAACAGAAGGAGGAGAGTAGAGAGGTGTAAACTTAGTTGATACTCAGACTGAGGAACTATGTACATGCATCTACTACTTATATAGGCTGAGAGGTGGAATGTGGAATAAGGGTGGCATAAGACATGGAAAAAAGAATAAGGTATGAAGACCATGTGGAGGTATTGTCCACAGCAATTAGAATAGAATAATGTGAGAGTAAGATAATGAAATACAAGCAGGTGAGATTGTGGGAAAGAATAGAACAATAAGGAAGGGCCGAGAAAAAACAATAGGGCCGCGAGTGAGTGGCAGAGAATAGTGAACTTTCTGAGGGTAAGCGAGTGGGGGGAAAAGACAGGGAGTGTAGAGATGAGAAGGAATAGGGGTTGGGGGAAAGGATAATGAACCAGGTGATGAACCGGGTGTACCAAACTGAAAACCATGCACCATGGGATGATATGAGTAAGGGTTGGTTGGTTGGTACTGCCCCAAGTAAGTCAAAGAACAATATGTGGTCGTGACACACCACTGGAGTCTTGCCTTCCTTTGTCAACAAAGGCTATCATCCCAATTTCACTATTCATCCCAAACATGACCTTGCTTCATCCTGAGCACAAGACTTTGTAATTGACCTGGATGAATTGTACCAGCAGCTTCGAACTAGTATCCTCGACACTCAACAAATGTACCAGACCTCAGCAGACACCAATGACTCCCATCTCCAGAATTTCCTATTGGCAGTCTCATGTTTATCAAAGCTAAATTCCTCAGGACTACCTGTCCTGAAAAAAAGCTAGCTGAGAAGTTTTGGGGTCCATTTGAAATCATTGCACGTCCTGGTACTCACTCAGTTACTCTGAAACTCTCAGGCTACATGAACACAGTATATCTTGTATTCTACATTTCATGCTCAAGCCAGCCTCTCCTAATCCCATTTCTAATCATATTCAACTGCCTCCACCCCCAGTCATCATTGATGGTGAAACCGAATTCAAGATATCTGAGATCCTCGACTCAAAAATCAATAATTGACATATGGCATGTAGGTTATTATACTTATTGCAGTGGGCAGGATACAAAGGCACAGATGAAGAAACTTCATGGCTCCTTGTAACAGAACTCAACCATGCTTCAGAACTCGTTCAAGACTTTCACAAGTCATATCCATCCAAACCTGGGCCATTACCCATTCCATAAGTACCTTGCAATTTCTTTTCCATTCACTCTCACTTATTGTGTTCATTATCACTCTTCACATTTCAGTTCCTTTCACACCATCTTCAAGTTCAAAAAAATACCTCAATTCTGAACCATTCATTCATTTCACATTCAAGTCCAACTCAAATCAAAACAAAACAAAAAAAAACAATTAAGTCAACCACTCCTATTCTACAATCCTAAGTCTATTTCTCAATCCTCAGCCTCATCAAAAGCACTCTCTCCAGCTGTCAAGCATCAGAAATGCCAATGATGCAAGTGGGGAGTGGCCAAGTTCTGCAGGCCAAAAGTAATGGCTTTGGCTTCAACATACTCATGCATTGTGCCCTACTTTCTGTGCATGCCACCAATTTGGAACAAAAGGGATACTTGGAGAGTATTGAAGGTGCCAGCCTGAGGGGAGGACTTTACAGGGGGAAGGGAAGGTAAGGGGCCTAAGCCTAGTCAATATCCAGAATGAGGGAGTATGTACATGCATGTCCTACTTATATAGGTTAAGAAGCGACATGTGGAATAAGGAATGTGGGACAATAAGGTATGTAGAGCATGTGGGGATATTGTCCACAATGAGCAAAAATAGAATAGAGGAATGTAAATGGGGATAGAATAATAAAGAATAGAATAGTGGGAATGTGGCCAAGGATAGGACAATAGGGAGTGATTGACTATAAAACAATCAAGTTGTGGCTGAGGATAAAACAAAGACAGGATGTCCCAAGGTAGGGTGGGTTGAGGAATAAGGAATGGACAGGGTAGGATTAATGGATGGTGAATGAGGTAGAGTGGATGAGGGGATTAATGGATGGTGAATGAGGTAGAGTGGATGAGGGGTAGGAACAGGGAATGAGGATGGTAGATGTGCCAAGCTGAGACCGGCATACCAAGTGACTTGCATGTGACTTGGACACTTGTGCATGGGTGTAGTGTTAAATCCGCGTGTCGGCACTTAGCTAGAGACTTCCAGAAGGGTTTTCGGAGGGTGCCGAAAGGTTTCCAAAGGGGGAGTCCATATTCCGAGGGTAGGGTGAAGGATTGGAATCAGGATTGGAATCGGGGCGGACAGAAGTCAGGAACGCTGGGGGTCTTGGGACTGTTCTCGGTATAGGGTGGTATGGGTGGTTCGAGGTCGCAGGGACTTGGCTTCAACTTATATGTTGCGCCCTCCTCGATCATCTGTCCCTAATTTTAGAAAGTTGAAAAGTTTACCAGAACTTAATCGGAAACTATGATGCAGTATTAAGTCAATATTTGTACTGGCAAATAGTCCAGTCGACTGGTGGTTTATATACATGTATCTAGTTCTTGTACTATCTTTTACCGAGTAAAGACAAGGGGGGAAAGAGAGTACAAGGGGCAATATAAAATGAAGAACAAGGAGTGAGGTACGCGATGATCCTGCGCATCGTCTATCAAAGGAATGCAACCTTGACTTTGGAGTCTTTGGAGGTTTGGAATCGCAGAGCCTCAGAATGTATGTCGGATATCTGGAATTCAGTTATTCAGGCTTTGAGTGATTGGAAAAGTCCTGGAAATGGTACGGGTAGTTGTGGGGTTTAATGTGGGTTTATTTGGCGGCATGGGCCATAACATGTAGTCTAACTGCTCGGTTGGCACTGCCAAATTACCAGATACTTGGTATGTGTACTTGACACCAGCCCTGTTAAGATCGTGTATCCGGCACTTAGCTAGTGTCCTAGGATTACTTCGAGGATTCCAACATCTTTTGGAGTTCCATGTTTTCCAGGGTATTCGGATTACGGAGGTCGGTTTGGATGGAGGGGCGGAAGGACAAGAGTGCGTGGGGTTTTGGACTGTTTGCGGTTTAGGTAGATTCGACTAGTTGCTCAAGTGGTGCAAGGTCGCAGGGACTGGCTTCAACTTGTGTGTTATGCCCTCCTTGATCATCTGTCCCTAATTTCGGAAAGTTGGAAAGTTACCAGAACTGAATCGGAACTATAATGCAGAACTAATTCGATATTCATACTGGCAAATAGTCCAGTCGACTAGTGGGTTATATACATCTGTGCCCTTGTACTATCTAAGGACAAGGGGATGGGAAAAAATACAAGGGTCTAAATGGGGGGTGAAAACAAGGGGCAAGGTACGTGTCGTTTTAGGGTTGTCTAAATTCAGAACCTTGTTTTCTGAAGTGTGGAAAATATTGGGGTTGGACGCCATGGGTTTCCAGTTGGGTTCTCGGAAGGTGTTTCGGAGAGTGGTCTGAGTCGGTTCATAATAGTATCCCCCTTTAGGGCCAAGCCCTCGAGGTCCTATGTTCATTGAAGCGGTGATTAAGGCAGATATGATCGTGGGAGTGTTTGTAGGTGCCTTGTAGCTTGTAGGAGCTGGTATCCATTTGCCTATAAAAGGGGGTTCCTCAGGGTTGACGGGTTTTCCCTCAATGGATGACACAAGTTCGCAATGGATGGAAAATTCTCAGGTTTCCTCCCGATCTTTCCTGAATGGGGGGTCCCCAGTGGTTTCCTGGGTGGTCCTGGAAAGGGCCATGTGGCATTTGAAAAGTATCAAGGATGAACTGGTGGTCCTTTGGGCTTGTGCTATTGGAGATGGTTTCCCTTCCGGTGAGCGGATTCCTCAGATGTTCCTCTTCTTAGATAACCCCTCCTTCTTGCAAGAGCCTGGGCAAGTCCCCATCCCTCAACCTCCCAGAAGCATCTCCTGTGGTCGCTCCAAACGGGAGCCCTTCCTTAATAATCTTAAGACCCGGCTGTCGGCCCAGTGGGTTTGACACCTGGGGCTCGTGGCTGCATCCAACGATACACCTGGTGGACCGTTGTCAGGGTCGGAGGACCTGGATGCTTTCAATCAGAATTCCACGTTTGTTGCTCTTCTGGACTGGGTCTGGGAGGAGGCAGTCCGGTCCCAAGGTGCTTTGGAGGCAGCTGGGGGTCGCTTGGATGTTTTGGCATTGACGATGGAAAACTGTCTGGAGGAGATGGCACGGATCGTATGTCTCTCATCCCTTTTGTCATCGGTAGTTGAGGGTTGGGGGGAGTCTGGGTTGGGCGTGTCACTCGCGGGGTTCATGGTTCCCAATGACAGTGAAGTGTCTGAGGATCCTGTCCTCTAATATGCATCTAGCTTGAATGATTAAAATGGCTTTTATTGTTTGATAAGTTATGGTGTCTGGTCGGTAGTGTTTTTGCCTCTATGGGCCTGGTTTGAGTGGGTACACATGGTGAAAGTCAGAGACTACTTCCATAGTGTGTGCCAACTCTGTTGCGGGAAGCCAAGAGGTTTCTTCTTCCGTTGCTTCGTACCCTGCCCATCTAACTAGGTATCTGAGTTGACAGCTGTGGCGTCAGTCAATCTTTGAATCCAGGATTTCTGCTATTTCGTATTCCAGCTCCCCGTCGATTTCGACTGGTGGTTGAGGGGGTATCATTCGACCAGGGAAGGTGTTGGGGGTTTATGGTTCTAGCATGGATACGTGGAAGACAGGGTGGATCGATCACATGTTTTTCAGGAGACAGAGGGTGTAGGATACCGGTCCCACCTGAGCTATGACTTCATAAGGGCCTAGATATTTCTCGGATAATTTCTGGGATGGTCTTGTGGTCCAGATGTTGTTCAATTTGAGGAAGACTCGATCTCTGATCTTGATTTCCGGTGCTTGGGCATGTCATCGGTCTGCGGAGGTGGCATACCATTGTTGGACGGCAGCTATATTTTCGCAGAGTTCCTGGTGTAGTTCGTCTAGATTTACTGTGAAGTCGTGTGCCCTGGAGGAAGCCAGGTCTCATTCAGGGTGGAAAGTGATGTCTGGGTGGTATCCTTTATTGGTGAAGAAGGGAGAGATACTGGTCGTGGCATTGGGGGCGTTGTTGTAGGTGAACTCTGCCATCGGGAGGAGGTCCGCCCAGTTATCCTGCTGGTAGCTGCAGTATATCTGGAGGTACTGCTCCAGGGTTTGGTTTATTTGCTCTGTCTGGCTGTCACCCTCTGGATGGTAACCGGAGGTGAAGTGCAGTCTCATATCCAAGGCCTTTCCCAGGGACCTGAAGAAGGCAGACACAAACTCCGTTCTGCAGTCTGAAGTAATGTGCGATGGCACCCCATGTTTGGAGAACACGTGGAGCACGAACAGTTTGGCCAGGATAGGGGCCGTGATGGTGTCGTGGGTGGGGATGAACGGCGGATGGGTCTCGGTACGTGGACTTGACAGCACCAAACTGCTGGTTCAAGCTCTCAAGACTTAATTGTACAACAAATTCCTGGGTTTACATAATAACTATTACATATAAGGTCAGCCCAGAAGCACAACTCACATACTATTAATATTTCATGACTTGACCAATTATGAGACTACCAGTCATGGGAATATGACTCATTAGTGACTCATATAGTGACTTGTAGGGTAACTTGTAACTGCCACAGGCTTCTAGGACTTTCTATTCCTTTCCACACCCTTCCACTAGTTTCAGGAAAGTCTTGCCTTATTGGGGAGTTACATAATCAGCTTAGAATTAGTATATATAGAGACTAGTTCTGTAGCATAAACCAATCAATCTTACTTTCACCCATAGTCCATTGGATTATCTTATGCAGCAAGCACTCTTAGGTACATTGGTCCAAAGACCAGTGCCAAATCAACAAGTCTAAAGACTTGTTGACAGAGGTTTATTCCAAAGAGTAAATCTCAACCCTTCTACTGAAGTGGAAGGTTTCTTGGTTAAAAAAACAAAGGTATGCAAAAAAACATAGTAAAAGAACTAAATCAGATTTATAGAACATCCATGGAAATAATCCTAGGTAAGGGTAGAATAATAGCTTATGCACATAAACTATTATTCCTAAATGTAATTGACAAGGTACCTGCCAAGGCCCCCTCTAAACAATTCTTTTTGGACAATAACCTGGACTGGCATTTACTTGCTATCGTCTTGTCAGAGAACTTGATTAGGCTTTGTTCACACCAAACTTTTGTCATGATTCTTGGGTTAAATCATCAAAGGTTCCAAAACACAATTCACAAGTATGTTAAAGCCCAGCCACCCCAATCGGTCTGCAGGACTTGACGGACTCCCATCTGCACCATCAGCATTACTGAGACTTAACAACTTTAATGGATACCAAGGATGGATTGCATCCAAGCAAGCGACAAGCATTGCAGGCAAGATCCCAGAATGGATGGCAAGATAGCTATGTGAGTGTACACACAATTTCATCTGTGATCCAACAAACCTACCAAAACATGAGTATGGGCAATTCAATTCATTAATTCTGGAGGATGAAGATTTGGCACAAGAAATCTGTTTACACCTGCAATCAAAAAGCAAGTATGTCTGCACTATGGATGTGGTTCAGTTCCTTCATATACCAGAAATCAAGGAGCAGGTTAACTTGAAAAAGTCAATTTCTGAATGAACAGCATGTAGGTGGATGGCAAAAAATAGATTACCATTGGAAGAAAGAGCCAAAAGGTCAATATAAGGATGGCCATGAGCATGAAGATGTGGTTACTTACCGACAAAATATCTTTCTCCCATTTGTGGCCTCCATCCAATCCCATATGTGCCAAGCCTGCACCAGGACTGCTACCTGGTTCACTGGGCTCAGATCAGTAGATTGTAATCTGGGTACATGATGAGTCCACCTTTTATACACATGATCCTCATGTCCTACATTGGTGAGAGTGCAAAACCATATGTAAAAGGTGAAGGGCCATCACAAATGGTTGCAGATTTTATATCACTAGACTATGACTGGGTACAAGCAAAAAATAGGTGAGTCAGCTGCAAGCAATATTGCCAAGAAAACCACATGCTTATAGTTGATTTTCCGCAATGTCAGGACTAGGGTTATGTTCAAAGCAGGAAAGAATTGTGATGGTTACTTCAGCCAATGTTCAACGATCCGAATCCACGCGTCTGTTGGGCTGCGTGCCAATGTCTGTACGTGCTTTCAAACGTTTCTTTCCAATCGTTTTCCCAGCCATCGACGTCTCATTCTCAACCAATGGACAACTCTGCACAGACTTTGAGGTACGTCCACGTGGACCTGCTTTCTTCGTTTCTTCACACACCGAATGATTGCCTCTAACCACAGGAAGTCATCCAGGACCGTTTCCATGAGGAAATGTTCTCTGTGCTCATCCCTGCACTTCAAGCGCCGGAGCCTAGGTCTGCGCTCTTCAAACACAATTTAACCTTTTCTTAATATTACCATTTTTAGAGTGCATGCTCATGCAGCATCTGCATTTGTCAACGTTTGCGAAGGTGTTTGCCGTCAAGTCATGCTTCCTTATCTCGACGCACTTGTTCAGCGGCTTCTCGCTATGCTCCAACCCTCTAGTCCAGGCTGGGTCCAGGAGCAAGCTGTCACAACCTTGGCGATGGTTGCTGATGTTAGCGAAGATACATTCCGTACAGTGCGTTAATTTTATCTTTGTTTTTATCAGTATGTCTGATATTGAGCAGTACTATTCGTCTATCATGCCTTTGATGTTGAACGTCCTCCGCAATGCACATGGGGTTGAGCACCGAAAATTGAAGTGCAAGGCCATGGAATGTGCAGGGCTTATTGGTACCTGTCTGTTTCTTGTTTTCATATTATGACTTCTGATGGTTCATCTAAGCCATTGCGGTCGGACGCGACACATTCCGACCTGACGCATCTCAGTTCGTTGAACTGCTGATGCAATTACAAAGTATTTCCTTCTGTCTTCCTTTATATGGTAATCTTCTAAACATCGCAGATAGTCCGATGGACCCCGATGACACCTTGTTACCACACTATTTGAGTTCTACATAGGGAAAAATATGCCAGGCAATGGGGCCTGAGTTTGAACCATATCTTCCAGTGGTCATACCTCCGCTTCTCCAATTAGCGGCCGTGAAGGCGGATGTGTGCATATCCGGTAAGTATACTAAACTAATCCGCCGACAATTGTTCCCAGGGCTAAACTCGGGATAGATCCAGAGGACGAAGATGGGTTAAATGGCGAGAAAGAGGGTTGGGAGACACTTGAGTTAGAAGGCCAGCAAGTCGGTATCAAGACTGCCAGCATTGAAGACAAATGTCATGGATTCGAGATGCTTGTTATCCACTGTTCGACGATGGGGACCAAGTTTGCACCGTGGCTTTCTCAAGTGTTGGAATTGGTATTACCGGGTCTTACCTTTATTTTCCATGATGGCGTTCGAGAGGCCGCGGCTTTGTGCGTCAACTTTGTTTTTATGAATCTCATGGTTGATTTACCCAACGAGTTAACTTAACACTCAGACTTGTGCCCATGCTACTTGTGTCCAGAAAGAAGAGCAATATTCTCACACCTGACATGCTGAATGCGGTATTCAATCAACTAGTCACAGTCATCGGCGCCGAAGATGATCCATCCTTCCTCGCGTCAATGTACAAATGTTTCGCCGACTCGACTCACGTTGTCGGTAAAGACACGTTGCCTACATCCATCTACGAAACGTGATCAAGGCAACGCAAAATCAGTTGCATATTTTTGCGCAGAAACGGAAGAGGAGGGCGGGGAGGGAGTTGCAGGAGGAGAGGGATGATGTTGCGTTGTTGGAGGAGATGGAGGAGTTTGCGTTTGAGGAGATGGGGAAGATGTTGTTGTTTTTTGATGTGGAGCATCCGTTGGTTTTTGCGATTGGGAGTTTAAAGGAGTTGGGGATTGGGAGTGGGAGTTGGGGGTGGGAGGGGGATGATAGGGATGGGGATTGAAAATTTGCTTCTGTTTTTACAGGTTACACCTACATTTTTTTTTTGATTGGTGGGAAGGGACGGTTCACCTTTTTTGCATTGATGTGCAACTGCTATATGTGCTATGCTATGCTATTGCGATTGTTTCGGAGTATAATTTACAGTATACAGCGGGGTTTTTCTTTTTTCTTTTTTCGTTTTTCTTGTTATTCTATAGTCGATGGCGCTTTCTTAGGGCCTTTTGAAAATTAGGTTTTTAGTTTTGACCTGATATATAGTTTTTTACACTATTAAATACAGGCATATGTTTTGAATCGTTGAGGTGTGTATGTGGTTCAAATGTACGACTGTAGTAATTGTGGATTGTGGACGCGTAATATTTAATTTAAACGCCTACGTATGCAATATACACCTACCTCTCTCTGTGCACACCCTACGTCAAATAACCCAGCGTATATACTCACCCACATCACACATCACACGTGTCATATGTTATATGTAAACTCTAGGGAGATATCTCGAGTATTAATTAACATGGAAAATTGGAGAAAACACAAGTTTTTTTTTTCTTGTTTGCAAAGGCTGACTATGTTAACACCGTTACTCGATGATATTCTGTCTGGTCTCTGGACCATGCTAACAATTCTCCGTGCACCCGTGTACGCCTTCCTCCTCAATGGTTGACAACACTGAGGAGGCGAGCCAAATGTATAATTATATGTAGAATAGCGACTGATTTCTTTTTATTTACACTGTAGTTTAATATTTTAGGAATATTCTCAAATAATTACTTAGTGGTTGACAACACTGAGGAGTTCAATATTTTATATTGTCAAATAAATTCTCCAAACCACTGTGCAAGTTGCCTATAATCTAACAATTCACTGAAGTGAGCCCAATGTAATATTTAGTGTATTATAATTACTTATTTTCTTGCTTTGTACTGTAGAATAATCATTTAGCTTTATTTAAATAAAAATCACAGTGGTTGACATTCACTGAGGAGAATAATTATTTAGATTGTCAAATTAACTCCCTGAAGAACTGTTTCAAGATGGGCCCTGGAGAGCAATCAGATAAACTACCTCTTACTATGGGGAAGCTAGCTATTGATGGATCTAATTGATGCTTTTGGTGAGCCATTCTCCTTAGTTATTTTGAGTCAAAAAACCTCCTTAAACATATTGAAGGCAAAGCTGATAGGCCACCTGATCCTCCTACTCTTCCTTAAGCACATGTCCTCACATATGATGAGGAGGCCGAGTCAGAGAAGGCTGAGGAGAGACTAAAAAAGTGGTTGGCCAGAGAAAGTCTTGTCAAGACTGAAATATTGGTCTCAGTGTCAGAGTCACTTCCCTTGATGCTAGAGAAGAAGAATGCCAAGGAGACCTGGGATACACTGGTAGCTAAAATGACAAAAAATCCA
>QLPG01014989.1:0-15889 GCA_003314385.1 Gomphus sp. MG54 | reverse complement strand
TGGGAAGTAGGGCGCAACGCACGAGCACGTTGAAGCCATGCCACTACTTCTAGCCTGCAAGACTTGGCCTTTACCCGTCCGACCCCTTCGGCTTTCCCGAGGCCTGTCAGTATGTACGGTTCCTGACAATGGGAGATCTAGTTGACATGTCTCTATATTCAGTGGTGACTGAATTAGCAGTACTGGATCAAGATTTGTTAAGAAGAATAAAGGAGTAGCTGTGAATGAATGCTGATACAATCAAGCATGGTGGGTTGCCAAGGATATTCAGCACCCAAATCAGATGAAGGAAGGAATTTAAATGAAGAGAATAGAAATACATAACAGCATTGATCTAAGCCTCACTACTGGTATCTGCCAAGTCAACACAACTCTTGGTATGCTTAAAGGCCAATGGGTGGCAACCTAGTTTTAGGTCACCATTGCTGAATCTTCATCATTAGCTCAGAGGCATCAGTTGCCTGGGAGACAGAGTTGGGAATGGTAGTTACACAGGTTTTGGTTGCTTTGGGGCACCCAGCAATTTTGTGATTTTTAGCAGCACAAAAGAGACACAGGTTGTTGTTCATGCATCTCTGTCATTCGGTTAGGAGGAGCTTGCCATCTTTTCTGAGGGTTTTGGTGTACTCGGGTCGATTGGACTGGAATTGTTACTGTCCTTGTTCTTTGACATGTTTTTATTGCTGCTGTTATTTCATGAGGGCATAATCATAAGAAGTATGGCACAGGAAGTAGTTTGATTCTGGGTATACTGTCAAGCTCCAGGAATGCTGAGGGGTCAGATGGAGCAGCCATGTCCTGCAGGCTGGAAGTAGTGGCTTTAGCTTCAACATACTCATGTGTTGTGCTCTACTTGCCATGCATGCTACCAATTTGGGACAGAGGAGGTACTTGGGGAGTGCCGAAAGTGCCGGCCCAAGTAGAGGACTTTACAGAGGAGAGAGAAGGTAAGGGGCCTGCCTAAGCCTAGTCGATACCCAGAATGAGGAAGTATGTACATCCCTTTCATACTTATATAGGTTAAGAAGCGACATGTGGAATAAGGAATATGGGAACAATAAGGTATGCAGAGCATGTGGGGGTATTTGTCAAGCTTCGGGAATGCCGAGAGGTTGGATGGGTAACAGCCAAGTCCCACAGGCTGGAAGTAGTGGCTTTGGCTTCAACATACTGCACCCTACTTGCTGTGTATGCCACTAATTTGGGACAGAGGAGGTACTCGGGGGGTGCCAAAGTTCTGGCCCAAGTAGAGGACTTTATAGAGGAGAGGGAAGGTAAGGGGCCTAAGCCTAGTTGATACCCAGAATGAGGAAGTATGTACATACATGTCCTACTTATATAGGTTTAAGTGGTGACATGTGGAATAAGGAATGTGGGACAATAAGGTATGCAGAGCATGTGGGCATTGTCCACAATGAGTAAAATTAGAATGAAGGAATGTAAACGGGGATGGAATAATAAAAGATAGAATAATAGGAATGTAGCCAAGGATAGGATAATAGGAAGCACCCAACTATAAAACAATAGGGTTGTGGCCAAAGATAAAACACGGACAGGATATCCCAAGGTAAGGCAGAGTGAGGAGTAAGGATTGGACAGAGTAGGATTAACAGATGGTGAAAGGGGCAGAGCGGATGAAGGATGGGGACAAGGAATGCGGATGGTGGATGTGCCGAGCCAAGACCGGCATACCAAGTGAATTGCATGCAGCATGGGCACTTGTACATGGACATAGTCTGGCTGTCAGGTCAGTACTGCCAAATTATTAGACATCTCGGTATGTATACTTGACAGTATTGGCCACAACAAGTAAAATTAGAATGAAGGAATGTAAACGGGGATAGCACAACAAAAAATAGAATAATAGGGAGGATAGGACAATAGGGAGTGCCTGACTATAAAACAATGGGTTATGGCCGAGGATAAAACAATGATCAGATATCCCGAGGTAAGTTGGGTTGAGGATTAAGGAGAAGTTGGGGTGGGACTAATGGATGGTGAATGAGGCAAAGTGAATGTGGAATAGGGACAAGGAATGTAGGTGGTGGATGTGCTGAGCTGAGACCAGCTGGCATACCAAGTGACTTTCATGTGGCTTGGATACTTGTATGTGGATGTAGTCTGACTGCTTGGTTGGCACTGCTGAAATACTGGAAACTTGGTACATGTACTTGACACATAAGGTCTATGGGGTGCTAGTGTATTACCATGCTGTTTACTAAAGACATCAGCGAAGTCATGATAGAATTCTGGAACATGCGGTTTAATGCTATCCAGGTTGTCAGAAGAATCAACCATAGTAGAGCCTCAAGCATATTTGTTGAGATCTGCAAGGTCAAGTTGAAAGGCTTGTGAACCTTCTAGTTTGCAGGTACCAATGAACACTACTGCATTAACTAGGGCTATCCACGGTGCCTCCAACTTTGAAGATGGTGATGGATTGCTTGGAAGCAGGGTGCTGGACTGTGAAGCAGTAGGTGAGGCCTGAGGGGTCAGAACAGTGGTTGGTTTTTGCAGTCTTGAAAATTATATGTCCCAATACCCAGTCAATTGAGGGATTGTAGTGGGTGAGCCAGTTGAAGCTGAGTACTGCAGAGCAACTGCCATCCAATGATGTTATGTAGAAAGTAATGTTCTGAAGTTCACCTGTCAGGAATTGAATGGGGGTCATAGTGGTCTAGGTAATAACAGAGTTAGTAGAACCATCAAATAGTTTCAACGGAATAGGAGGAACTGAATTAGTAGGCAAAGGATATTTTTGCACAACTCATGATTCAATAAAGCAGTCTGAAGAACCACAATCTAAGAGCATAACAAGAGGAAACTTGGGAATACTAAAGCAAGTCAAATTAAGCAAGAAACTAACAGTGAATAAAAGAGAAGACATTGTGGAATATGATAATCTAAATTTGGTAGAAGATATAGGAGAAATAGGAGAAAGGGCATTCAAACAGAGCACATGAGAGAGGCTAATGCAATCCTCAGCTCATGCATTTCCAAGGTTGCAGCTTATTTTTTCAACTCCATCACCATATTGTCTTTGGCTTTGGTGTTGGACGTGCTCACCTTTGTCACATACACTTTCATTGATTTTTTGTTATTGTTATTGTTGTTAGAAGAAGAGGTCGATGAAGATTGGGATTTGGATTTGGGGCAGTCCTTGACCATGTGACCTTTTAAAGCACACAAGAAACATAGTCCCATGTCGATTCACCTTTGACATTCTTCAGGCAACAGGTTTCCTTCTTTTCTGAGCTTGGATGAAATGTCATTAGTGTTGTTGTTATTGTTGGAAGACTTATCATTGCCATTCTTTTTCCCCCCCTTGTTACTCTTCTTATTGTTGGAGTTGGAGGAATTGGATGTGGATGCATTCACCTTTGAAGGATTTCTGAAGTTGTCATACTCCTTGCATTCCCAGTACCTGCTGTCAATCTTGAGTGAAAACTGTCTAAGTTTGGTGAGGGATTTGAAATAAGTGAGGTGAAGGAGGCTGTCCTTGATACGCTTGGCCAACCCCTTGTATGCTACATGTGTGGGGGTGGCATCCTTCCACTGAGTGCAAGTGGATGCTTGGGTAAAGTCAAAGAAGTATTATGCTACTCGATGGTGATCTTTCATAGCTATCTTGCTGAGCTCAATTTCTGCTTGTGCAGCATTGTTGAATGGACCAAAGTTTGTCTCGAGCTCTTGTCAAAAGTCTCTCCAGACCTTAAGCAAGCTAGGTTTAGGTTGGATTTCACCCAAGACAGCAGGTTCAAAGTACTGGAGCACAGGTCTGGTGAGGTATAAGATGGCATACTGGACTCTTGATGCATCTGACAGAAAAGCAGCTGGATGGTCTCTGTCAAGCTTTGGATACTGGAAGACTTTGGGACTGCCGAAAGGTTAGGCAGACAATGGCCAAGTCCTGCAGGCCAAGAGTAGTGGTGTTGGCTTCAACGTACTCATGCATTGCACCCTACTTGCCGTGCATGCCACTGATTTGCAACAGACAGGTACTCGGGGGGATGCTGGTGATGCCGGCCCAAGTTGAGGACTCAACAGAGGGGAAGAAGGTAGAAGGGCCTAAGCCTAGTCGATACCCAGAATGAGGAAATATGTACATGCATGTCCTACTTATATAGGTAAAGAAGTGACATGTGGAATAAGGAATGTGGAACAATAAGGTATGCAGGGCATGTGGGTATTGTCCACAACAAGTATAATTAGAATGAAGGAATGTAAAATGGGGATAGAACAATAAAGGATAGAATAATAGAAATGTGGCCAAGGATAGGACAATAGGAAGTGCCTAACTGTAAAACAAGGGCTGTGACCGAGGATAGAACAAGGACAGAAAGTCCCGAGGTGAGACGGACCAAGGGGTGAGGAGTAGGCATGTGGGTGGTGGATGTGCCAAGCCTAGACCAGCATACCAAGTGATATGTATGCAGCATGGATACTTGGACATGAGCATAGGATGGCTGCTCAGTTGTCACTGCCAAAAAGACGGTTCTCGGTACATGTACTTGACAGTCTCAAAAGTTTAGTGTGCATTGCATGAAGAAGGTAAAAGCTTAGCTTGGTCCATGCCATCGTAAACCTCAGGCTCCCAAATCTTGGCATGATGACCAGGATTGGAATTGGATTTAGGGAGTGGTTGAGCTAATCTATCGACAAATGCCTTGACAATTTTGTTGGAACTAGAGTTGGAATTAAGAGTCAGATTGGAATTATGAGTGGGGTTTGGATTTGAAACTTGAGCAGAGTTTGGATTTGCCTCATGGTCGTCATTATTGTCAATTAGTTCTTCTTCTTCATCATCCTCGTGTTCAGGAGGAGCATTCCTGCCTAACAGGCCAGCTTTGTGAATCAAAGGTTGTTCTGACAGTCGACAAAGTACAGAAATCTCCTGCGACTGATTTGGGACTTCTACAATGAATAGTAGATTACAGACAGTTGATTGAGTATTCATGATGGTTATAATATGCAAAGATGATATGCAAGAAGAGGTGTAATCAGGTGTAGAAGTCAGATAATACTGTTATGATGTGAAGGAATAATGTAATCATAATTAAATGTAATATCTCCCAAAAATAAACAATGGTGAGGTTCAGAGTAGGGCAAGGCTGTCAAGTACACATACCGAGTATCCGGTAATTTGGCAGTGCCGACCAAGTAAATCGGACTATGTCCATGCCCCATGTCCAAGCCACATGCAAGTTACTTGGTATACCAGTTTCGGTTCGACACATCCACCATCCACATTCTTTACCCCCATCTCTCATTCGCCTTACCTCAATTATCATCCATTAATTCTGCCATGTCCACTCCTCATCCTTCGATCTGCCTCACCTCGGGACTTCCTATCCTTGTATTATCCTCAGCCATGGCCCCATTGTTTTATAGTTGGTCACTCCCTATTGTCTTATCCTTGGCCACATTTGCATTATTCTATATTTTATTGTTCTATCCCCGTTTACATTCCTTCATTCTAATTTTACTCATTGTGGACAATAACCACATGCCCTGCATACCTTGTTATTGTTAAAATATAAGGACTGAAATACTGAAATACTATCTAAAAGAATGGTTAACAATTGTATGAAATATGATAATAAACTTGAACTCATACCTCAGTCTCTTGGAAAAGAGCTGAGGTCACAGAGTCACACAACTGCAAAATACAATGGAAAATTCAAACTCCTATCAAAGGCAGATATCAGAAATAATAATGAATAGAACCCATATTCTCTCTCTAATACCATTAGGTCCTGGTTGCCAAGGATAAGGAGAAGAGATGTTTGGGCTGAATATCAAATCCTTAACACTCCCCCTCAGTCCAAATCATCTGTTCCATCTCCAATAGCTTGATGGATCAACTGATCTTCTAGCGATTGAAAAATGTAAGTGGCGGATGAATTTTTGATGGTTCTAAAAGGCCATGGTGGTGTAGAAGGGTCAGAATAGGTAAGAAAGGTTGCTCGAGAACAGAGGCTCTGTAGAATCAGGTACGGCAATCGGGAGACATCATGACAGCCGTGGAGTCGTGATAGGGGATGATGCGAAGATGAGAATTATAATCCCTGTGTAATCAAAGGTATGACACCAGCCATGCATTATTTCCAAAGTGATGCCATAGTATGGTACCATGTAGAGAAAAAACAAGCAGATGATCGCAGACAGCATAAATCGCAAAGTTCACAGAGTCGAATAAGTGGACTGTGCCCCACAAATGAGTGTGAATGTTGACACTCTCATTATGAAGGTACCCAAATATCGAGCGGACATACCCAGCGATGGAATTCTGTTCCCTTTGATAACCTGACAGGATGTCTTCATTATTTTGCATCCAAGAAGGAATTCCTTCCACGTCAAAGTAGAGCATTTGAGACCATGACTTTCTTTGATTACTGGAGAGTCGGACTGTTCCAATGGATCATTAGCATGTGTACATCGCTGTCTGAGTGCTTCCAATTTCATCATGAGAGGGCTGAGGGTTTCCAGAAAACATCCTATCTGTGTGACAAGCAAAACATATGTCATACGGGTGTGAGGTCCAGGGCCAGAGGAGCGCTTGTGCTTGAATAATGCCAGTTGTGCTCCACAGCAAGGATTTCTTGCAGGATCGTGAACAGTGGGGAAATATTGTTGATGACATTGTAGTGTGAGAGAAGTATAACTGCAATCAATCCAAGAACTTAATGTATTCGTGAAGAAGGTCTGCTGCGATGCAGACATTTGATGCCAAGCATGTTTGGCTTTCAAGTCTACTCTGTTGGTGTCTTGAAAGAAGTCCAAAGTTGATCGAGGACTCTACCGCCAGAAATGGCCTAGGTCATTGCAACAGCAAAGCCAGTGGGGCTGAATTCACATTCTCTTGGAAAAACGAGCATTTGGGGATGCGAGGACAGGGATTATTGCAGGAAAGAGTAGTTGTGCTCAGTCTAAAGTAATGGTAGACTCCGATCTAGTTTAAAGTCATAGCGGACTCCAGTCTAGTTTAAAGTCATAGCGGACTCCAATCTAGTTTAAAGTCATAGCGGACTCCAATCTAGTTTACAGTCATAGTGGACTCCAATCCAGTTTAAAGTCATAGCGGACTCCAACTCGACAGCTCCAGTTATAGTCATGATAGACTCCAGTTTATTTCATCAGTTTATATTCATGACGGACTCAGGTTCATTTCATCAGTTTATAGTCATGACGGACTCAGGTCGAGTTCTTCAGTTTATAGTCATGACGGACTCGACTGGATGATATTCAGTTTATAGTCTTGATGGACTTGATGCGACATTCAGGGCGATATCATATCCAAATCTCCCCCTCGAACCAGAAGTCGGTCGGTCGATCATGTCGTAGATGGTGGTGTCAGTTCTAATCGTTGTGGACTATACCTCCACATGGTCTTCATACCTTATTCTTTTTTCCATGTCTTATGCCACCCTTATTCCACATTCCGCCTCTCAGCCTATATAAGTAGTTGATACGTGTACATAGTTCCTCAGTCTGAGTATCAACTAGGCTTACACCTCCTTACTCTCCTCCTTCTGTTCAGAAGTCCTTGCTCAGGCCCACATCCTCAGCATTTGCCTGAGTATTTGTTCTCATTACAAGTTAGTGGCATGCACAGGAGGCAGGGCGCAATGCATGAGCACGTTGAAGCCAAGCCACCCTGACCGGCCTGTAGGACTTGGCCGGTTCCGACAGTACCCTCGGTGGTACCGAGTCCTGACAGCATATGACCATGGTTTCAGGAAAATCTGTTTCCATCCCCAAGGTTTGCTGTTTGGGGAGTACCGATGTGGAGTCCAAAACATTCGGTAGAGAAACCCAGTGATTGGTTGCTTTTTCCAGAATACTGAGATGGAATACAGTGAGAGGGTCATTATCTGCTAGCTCAAATATATGTCGGACGACTTCGAGTGGTAATTGTACGAATGGGCATTGTGCTCCTCTGATTTGCTCTTTAGCAAGGAACCATTCGGCTGTTTCCCAGATATCTTCATCGCCTTGACACCAATTGTTCCAACGGGATCAAGTGAATTGGGTTTATCCTGGAATGACGACGACCTTGGTGTTGTCATGGAATGGATTTCCTTGGACAAACTCTGTAACCCAATCCGTCAGAGAAATATTGAAGGAAGTTGAGTAACATGGAAGGCTCAGGTAGTTGGACTATTCCCAATACTACATGCATGAGAAATGGAAGTACTAAAGCACATTCCTGGCCTCCAGCTGGATGGTAACTTGGCATTTGACGGAAACAGGTGAGTGACGGACGGGGCCTGGAAATTAGTCAAAGTGGAGGGAATTGTTTCGAACATGGGTGTGAAAATTCGCTAAAGTCGATGGTGAGATAGGTTACAGTAGTGGAGAGTACACAAGGATGTGTGCAATGAATCAAAAAGGTCTTGGACATGCAAACATTTTTGAGAATGGAACATTCTTCGAAATTACCGATGTGAGCGATCTGATGTCCAAGGAATAGGTTCTGGACATGATCGGGGTGCTCAAGTGAGAGTTGTTCTAAAACAAATGGAGTAGGCAAATCGTTGTGAGGTATTATGAATGTTCCATGGAAGAGTCACGTGATCCAGGAATTTGTTGTCAAGTCTGATCTCGCAGTGGAATGAGGACGTGTCATCAATGACTGTAGAATCAGTGTGCTCCCGGCTGAAGTTTGTCATTTCATTTCGGCCATTCTCTTCGATGTGAGCATTTGGAGGCCGGATCGGCGAGCCTCTCGGGTTGTCTCCATCGTCTGGGGAAGAAGCTGCCCCCTGCGTGCCTGCGTGCCACCTATCGAGTGGGTTTGTTCCACAGGGTCTATACTCACGTTATTCATACCGGTATGGTATCATCTGGCATGTCGTGAGGGGTCGTCCTCCCCTCGTTCTGTGTCTGTCCTCGCCACTTGCACATGTGCCACTGTCCTCGCCTAGTCCCTGGTGGGCTCTTCATGTCCCTCGGGTTGCATTTGGGCTTCTACGTATGCCATGGTGCGTCTGGTCTGGGATACGCATGGTATCATAATTCATAAGTAGGCCACGTGTTGCCTTGATGGTCGTTGTCACACATGTTTGCCGGCGGGCTCATTTTGGCTGACGGTGCTTTGCTCCCATATGTCGTTGGTTCAAGATCCGCGCGGTAGCGTCATAGTCATAAGTCTTAAGTAGAAAGGGGCCTCACATCAACATGACAGTCGTCATCATGCGTGTTTGCCAGCAGGCTCATTATGGCCAATGGTGCTTTGCTCCCTCTTGGGTCATAGTGTAATAGATGTGTATGTGACCTTGTCTTTGTACTGACTAGTACCGTCTTGCACGTTGTGTGCATCATAGCTGATTTTTGTGATAGGGTGCTACCCGCAAGTATGTTTGCCATCTGGATTTTGGATTGTCATGTCTTGTATCCCAATGGCCTTTGGCTTGGCTGTGGTCAACGGGTGCCACCCGTGGCTCAGTTCCATGAGTCCTAGGTCAATTCCCAGCATCACCGGGGCCCATAACCTGTTAAAATATAAGGACTGAAATACTGAAATACTATCTCAGTCTCTTGGAAAAGAGCTCATATTAGAAGTATTTAGCTACCTGAAATACTATCTAAAAGAATGGTTAACAATTGTATGAAATATGATAATAAACTTGAACTCATACCTCAGTCTCTTGGAAAAGAGCTGAGGTCACAGAGTCACACAACTGCAAAATACAATGGAAAATTCAAACTCCTATCAAAGGCAGATATCAGAAATAATAATGAATAGAACCCATACTCTCTCTCTAATACCATTAGGTCCTGGTTGCCAAGGATAAGGAGAAGAGATATTTAGGCTGAATATCAAATCCTTAACAGTTGTCTCACATTCCTTATTCCACATGCTGCTCCTTAAACCTATATAAGTAGGGTATGCATGTACATATTTCCCCTCGGCAGTCCTAAAGCTCATCAGTTCCTGAAGCTTGACAAAATCAAAGTCAATTATCTGACTGAAGACTGAAATACTGAATGTACAAGATCTTTATACTACTTTCAAATCTATGAGGATTCGACTAGATTCCTATAATAGAAGAGAAAGCTGAGGATCATGAAAGGGAAGAACAGAAATACTATGTCCCAATCTTGATGTCCTCCATAACATTGAGGGGTGATGTGTCACCCCAATTCCCAATGGAGTTACCCTATAAGGAATGTAGTAGCAGATCAGATATGAGAGATAGAATGGAATTGTGAGTAAGGAAAGTGGAGCAGAATGTAATGAAAAGGATATTAAACATAAATGAAGTGAAAATGGATTTCCAAGAATATAGATGTTGACATAAATGAGTGAAGTATATTGACAGGTGCATGTGATGCCAAGTCAGATACATGAGGTGCATATAGTTCGTGAGCTGAGGGCATATAGTTGAAAATGTGAGTGAGGGCAGAGTTGGGGTGAGCAGGCTGAAATGAATAGTTGGGTATGCTGGCATACAGTCCCTAACATATCTATTTACTATACTGTCAGGCACCAGTACTGCCGATGATGCATGGGCCAAGCATTATAATAATAGTGCCAGCTTCACAATACTGGTGGGAAGCGGCCAAGTCTTGCAGGCTGGTCATAGTGGCTTGGCTTCAACATGCTTGTGTGTTGTGCCCTACTTTCTATGTGTGCCACTGATTTGGGACAAAAGAGATACCTGGGAGAGTGCTGAGAGTGTCAGCCTAAGTAAAGGACTTTAGACAGGAGAAGGGAGGACAAGAAGGCATAAACCTAGTTGATTTCCAGAATGAAGAACCATCTACATACATTTGCTACTTATATAGGTTAAGCAGCAAGATGTAGAACAGAGTGGTACAAGGAATGGAGAACAATAAGGTATGAAGAATCATGTGGAGGTTTTGTCTATAATGATCAAGAATAGCACAAGGAATGTGGATGAGAATAGAACAATGAAAACAAGATAATAGAAATGTGGTCAAGAATAGAATAATAGAGGGTGACCGAATATAAAACAATAGGGTCATGGCCGAGGATAAAACAATGAGGAAATGCCCTAAGGTAGAATGGGGCAAGAATAAAGGATAGACAGGTGAGATTAATGGATAATGAGTAAAGGACGAGTGGATGATGGATAGAAATGGGGAATGTGGATGGTGAATGTGCCAAGCCAAGACTGATGTACCAAGTGACTTGTATCTAGTTTGGTCACTTGCACATGGAAATAGACTAATTGTCTGGTCAGCACTGCCAAATTACCGATATCTAGTACATGTACTTGACAGTATCCCCCCCTTAGTGGCTGAACCCATGAAGCTGGTAGGCAGAGTGGAGTTTGCAAATGTGAGCAGGAGGCAAAAAGAAGCTGCCACTGAAGAGGCTGAGGAGGCCAAGAAGAATGGGTTGAGGAAGTGCTGAAAAAGAAGGAAGGGTGGTGGAGGCCCCCAAGGGTGAGTGGTGATTGTCACTTTTTGGATTGTTAGCTGACAAATTTCCCTAGCCAAAAAGGCATTGCTGCTAGTAGAGCATGTAGATTTGTGACACTGGGAGGGTGAATGGCTCCATTTGGGTGATTAAGGAGCAGGGCGATATAAGGGCTTTGAATGAGGATGCGGGAAGAAAGGAGGAGGGGGGGTCAGGTCAGGTCAGCCCACAAGATAGACTGACCGGGGTATAGTAGGTTCATGAGAGGGTAGAATAGAGTTGGAGGAAATGGGGGATAAAGGTGAAAGGGATGAATTTCAGTTGAGACTGAGGAAACAAATGAATCAAGACAGAAATAAGACAGAGAAAAGAAAAACAGGAAAATCATGAAAGGTATGCCAAATTTTTTTGGAAGTCCCAATCTGAGAATGGGCAACAAGGAGTAAAGGGAAGTGGATGAGCTAAAGAAATTTGGGAGTAAGGGGAACTGAGGAGGGGATTTGGGAGTTGTAGAAACAAGACTCATAAGGGGAGCCATGATCAGGTTAAGGAGGCAGAAGAACAGCCAAAGAAGGGGCTGAGGAGGGCTGTGAATCAAGCGGGCGGATGGTGGCCATGTGGCCTAGCAGATGGGCAGTGACTGTGGAAGTTCCACAGATGGATGTATTGGGATCTTGGCACCTTGCCAAGGCCTGGGAGGACCTTCTGGAGGGTCAGGCCATGATGACAAGGGTACTACTCCACTTGGAAGAAGGAGTAGAGTACATACAGTAGGGGACAAAACCGTTCAAGTGTTTTTAACATTTGTGTTGTACTGTAAATAACAGGAGGATTACATAATCAAGAAATATGACGTAATTAGTGGAGATAGCCCTGCTTCTGAAATTGTGGTCACAATCAAGATGATTATGTAACTCTCAATATTCATTGAGATATTGATTATTTAAAAAAATGATGCATTTGAACGGTTTTGTCCCTCACATTTTTTAAACAAGAAATGGTATATATAAGTACTTGGTAAAGCCCCCATTTGCTCTCATCACTACCTACACCCTTCTAGGCATGCTCTCAATCAACTTCTGACACATCTCTGGCTCTATCTTCTCCCATTCCACTCTAATCCCCTCCCATAGCTTATGCATTCCACTAGGGGGGTGTTCATAGTCAGAAAAGTACTTTTTGACAATAGTCCAGAGGTGTTCAATGGGGTTTAGGTCAGGGGACTGAGCTGGCCACTTCATGACCTCATAGCCATGGTCAGAAAATCACTCAGTGGCCTTCTTGCACGTGTGCTTGGGGTCATTATCCTGTTGAAAAATAATGTTAGTAGAATCTTTACCATAGGCTAGCCTGAAGCTCATCATCCAAAATCTGTCTGTATAACTCCCCATCTATCCTTCCATCAATTTTGGTAGCATAGCCAGGTCCTTCTCACAATATACAATCCCATACCATCACAGAACCTCCACCAAACTTCAGTGTTCCCTCAACTAGCCTGTCATTTAAAGGCTCTCCAGCCTTTTTGTACACCCATCTCCTTCCATCTGATCCCAATCGATTGATATTGGTCTTATCTGGATTGATTTTGGTCTCATCTGACCAGACAACATGCTTCCAGTCCTCTAGAGTCCACTCTGGATAAGCTTCTGCAAACTCCCTCCTTGCCTTCCTATACCTTGCACTAAGAAGTGGCTTCTTTCTCTTTACAACTGCCTTCATCCCAGCCTTCTTCAGGTTCCTCCTTACAGTCTTGGATGTCACTGGTTCATTGAGAATATTTTTGAGCACCTGGGTACCCTGGGTTGCATTCTCAATCTTCTCCCTTTGCATGAGCAATACGATATGGTGGATGTTGGAGGGGGATATCTTGGATGGGCAACCACCAGTGGCCTTGGGTATATCAGGACAGTGTTTCCTGTGAATGGTAGAGATAGAGCCAATAGAGACACCAAGGTAAGAGGAGATATATGTTGTGATAGGATTTTAGAATGATTTTTAGATCAAAAGATTGTGGGGAAAACTGAGCACATGAGTGAAGAGGATAGAAAAATAATTTTTTATTCTTACAGTTATTGACTACGCTATTATACATGAGAAAACGCACATACAGGGAAAAAGCTTTCATGCGCATGCGCGTCATATATGACGCGCGTGATTGACGATACGCGAGTGTATGTCACGCGCGAGTCACGCGCATGTGACAGAAAGGAGAACGGTGAAAATCAGCGATGCAAATCGCGGCAATGAGAATAGTAGTAAGAAAAGAAATAACAGAAAAATAGAAATGATCATGAGTAAAACAAGATAATAATAAACGAACTTTTTTTCACTTTCTAACAATATAGTGGCTAGAATGATCAGTTTTGAGCAATTGGATGATAGAGTCAACTTTAGCAGCAGAGAGAGGCTTCATGGTTCTCAAGGGATGTTTGGCTTTGTTTGGAAAGAAACAAACTATAAAAAGGTTCACAATGTCATGTGACTTGTCATGTGATTTCCAGCCCTGTATATACAATTTATTGCATTAATAACTGTGTGGGACAAAACCGTTCAAATACTTCATTTTTTTAAATAATTAATATCTCAATGAATATTGAGAGTTACATAATCATCTTGATTGTGCCCACAATTTCAGAAGCAGGGCTATCTCCACTAATTACGTCATATTTTTTGATTATGTAATCCTCCCATTATTTATAGTACAACACAAATGTTCAAAACACTTGAATGGTTTTGTCCCCTACTGTAGGTCATGCGGTGGCCCTGGTGGGTGAGGACCTACACAGGTGTTCGGGAGGTTTGGGAGGAGCAGGAGGAGGGAAAGTCCAGGAGAGAACCAGTTGAGGGATGATGACAGTGAGGGGGATAAGGGGGAATGAAGAGGAAGAGATGGTAGTAGATGGACTGGGAGAGGTTTCAGGGATGGGTGTGATTGTAAGGTCAGGAACAGAAGATCGGGTGGTTAAAGGGGGGATTTGGGATAGAAGTAAGGTCTGGATGATATAGGGTCAGGATGGAGAGGAATTAAGGTTGGAATCAGAGGGAACAGAGGGGTAAACAGTAAGAAATTTTGGGAAGGGATGTCTTTGGGAGGGGAGATTGCACAGTTCAAGAGGTTTCTAGCTAGTCGCCACCCCCCCCCCCCCTTTAGATAGACATCCCAACATCTACTAAAGGTATCGGCCTCTAGCCAAGAAGAATGGAGAAGAGTGGTAAGAGCATATTTATGTGAATATATGGAACAGATGAAACAAGAACAGATGGGGACAGATGGAAGAGACCTTGGCCAAACATGCCAAGTGGCACCGCTGACCAAGAGGTCCTGGCTTAAAACTTGCCAGCCGTTCTGGTATACAAGCATGCTTGAGGCAGTTGCATTGACTAGGGCTATTAGCAGAGCTTCTAGCGATGGAACAGAATCCTGGGTAAGGCTTTTAGAAGAGTGGCAAGTGCTGACCAGACCTAGTGTCAGGAACCATACATACTGACAGGCCTCGGGAAAGCCGAAGGGGTCGGACGGGTAAAGGCCAAGTCCTGCAGGCTAGAAGTAGTGGCATGGCTTCAACGTACTCGTGCGTTGCGCCCTACTTCCCATGCATGCCACCGATTTAGGACAGAGGGATACCTAGGAGAGTGCCGAGAGTGTCGGCCCAGGTAAAGGACTTGGGACAGAGGAAGGGGAGGACAAGAAGGCATAAACCTAGTTGATTTCCAGAACGAAGAACCATCTACATACATTGGCTACTTATATAGGCTAATAAGTGAGATGTGGAACAGAGTGGCACAAGGAATGGAGAACAATAAGGTATGAAGTGGAGGTATTGTCCACAATGATCAAGAATAGAACAAAGGAATGTAGGCAAGAATAGAACAATAAACTATGACCCAGAACAAAAGAGTGAGTGAGAATAGAACAATGAGAGTGGCAGAACATAAAACAATAGGGAGTGGCTGAACATAAAACAATAGTGCCACTGCTGAGTGACAACAAAGAGTGAATATCCTGAGGGTAAACAGGCAAGGGGAAGGACAGGGAATGAATGAATGACAATGAATAGAGAGGGTGAGATGAGGAAAGTGAACCAAATGATAAACCGAATGTACCGAGCCGAGGCTACACATGATGTGGGTAAGGGTCGGCCTGTCGGTACTGCCGAATAAATCAGAGCTTGGTATCCGGGGCTTGACACCTAGGCCATTAGGACGCACCTAAAGGCGTTAGTGGTACGATGGAACATAATACTGCCCAATACCCTGTTAATCAATGGATTATAGTGGGTGAGTGAGTTGTGACCAAATATTGCTGACCGATGGATCTAGTGACATGACAGATGGATGGGGTGGACTGAAATTGTCCTGACAGAAAATCTAGTAGACTGTCAAGCGTCGGATACTGACGGACTTTGGTACTGCCGAGGGGGTGTTGTTGAAAGGTCGGGTGGACTATGGCCAAGTCCTGCAGGCCAAGAGTAGTGGCGTTGGCTTCAACGTACTCGTGCA
>QLPG01014981.1:0-15588 GCA_003314385.1 Gomphus sp. MG54 | reverse complement strand
TTGGCCTTTACCCGTCTGACCCCTTCGGCCTTCCCGAGGCCTGTCAGTATGTACGGTGCCTGACACACTCTCATTTTGTGTTTAAGAGAGAGTCGAATGGAGTGGGCAGGGTAATCAGGATGGGATGGTTGTCAAGCCTGCAACACCGAGTACCGACTTACTTGGGAATACCGACCAACCGGCCCTCACCCGCATTATCTCGCACCACCGCGTGACCTCGACTCGGTACATCCGGTACATCGTATGGACCACTCCCCTCGTACACCCCCTTCCTTTGTTCCTTCAACCCCCTATCCACTCCTTTACCCGTTTCCTCCAAACAACATGATGGCCACTTATTGTCTTGGCCTTTGCCATTGTTTTATCTTAGGCCGCCCTCTATTGTTCTATTCCCGCCCACCATTTCATTATCTTATTCTCAGCCATACTCTATTATTCTAATACCGCCTACATTCCTTATTCTATTTTCTGATCACTGTGGACAATGCCTCCATGTGGTTGCCTCATACCTTATTGTTTCCATTCCTTACGCCACCCTGTTCCACATCTTGCTTCTTAACTATAAAAGTAGCGTGATGTATGTAGATAGTTCTTCACTCAGAATATCGATTGATTCGCACCCCTTTTGTCCGCTCTCTATTCCTAAAGTCCTTCGCTCGAGCCAACGCCCTCGGCATCCCCTCAAGGTTCCTCTTGCTATCCAAATTAGTGGCACACATGGAACAGCAGGGCGCAACGCAAGAGCACGTTGAATCCTAGCCACCCCGTAACGGTTTGCAGGACTTAACCGAAACCTCGGCGTCACCGAATCTTGACAATGGTGCCCTGAACTCTGCCTCGTATTCCACTCTACTCCTATCACGATATGCTGGTCTAGACGTCATTCCAAGAAATATGTATGGTTCTTGACTTTCTGGGAAATAGACTGCATCTCCTATCGCATATGACTGAGTGTAGATTGGATGGGATCGTCTTCTGAGTGAGAAATGTGCTGGTGGGGGTACGCGAAGATAATGATATGTTAATGGTTCTGCCTGGATGCGTGTGTCCTGGGTGTTGTAGCATTGCATGGGAATGAGTTCTGGAGAAGACATGATGATATAATGGGAGTCTGAAGATTGGAGTACTGAATAGAATGGTTGGCTGTGTGATGTGGTGACAGTGAAGGTGATATGGGATGAGCGCCGACAGAGTCTGATTTGGAACATGGTTGAGATCGGTTGCTTTACTGTCACCGGGCTGTTTATTATAGTTTTGCGTAACTTTATGTGCTCTACCACTTTAGATGATTTAAAGTTTTCCATGCATCCATTCATGATTCTGCGCACACTTAAAAAACTGCTTAATGAAGATATTAGAGACAACGGCGAAAGACAACTCTGCTGCTAAGAACATTAACAGAGATGACTGCATGTTTGCGCGACACATTTACAATCATTCTTGCATTTGGCATCTTCACACTTTTAGGATATCCATATTAATTTGAGCATAATGTTATTTTGGCACTTGCTTCTTGATTCCCTGCCTATAGATGACTGTACCCAGTTTTCAAGGTTCACAATTGTTCTTGATCCTGGAACATGGGAACACAAAGAAAAGCTCAATCTTAGCAGAATTGGGTTTAATGGTAGTGGCTGTAGCACTATATCAATGAAAGTTTGTACTTATGATTTTACCCACTTGATTTTGTTTTAAATGTGATATGGTCTTTTCCCCACCTTTGTTACATTTGCTTAGAGAGCTTTGTAATTGTACTCTGAACTATAACATCAGGTCAAGTTTCCAACTTTATGGTCAATAATGGGCAAAATGTTCTGGCCCTTGGTCTTGGGTATGTCACATGTCAGATGATCTGCATTGTAACCCTGTACACTGACCCTGCAAAATTTGTATTTGGTCTTAAGATGCTGGATGGGGGATCCTGGATAGAGAGAGAAGACTGAGGAAAATAGATAGTAATAGATAGAGATGTCTTGAATATAGGATTGGAAAATTGTAGTTTTGGCCGGGTTTTAACTGGGGTTTTGGCTGGGGTTTTGGCTGGGGTTTTGGCTGGGGTTTTGGCTGGGGTTTTGGCTGGGGTTTTGGCTGGGGTTTTGGCTGGGGTTTTGGCTGGGGTCTCGGCTTGCCTTGGGTCTCGGCTTGGGCTCTGCAAGGCTTTGGCTGGACTCTGCTAGGCTGGCTGTGAAAGGCAACAAATTCCCACAGTGATGTATTCTTTCAACTGGGCCAAAAGGCCACTATGCCAGGTTATCTTGCATTAGTCTGTGGGCACTATTTAAACAGCAACTTGTTACATGTATGGACCAACCATTGCACTGGTATGTAACAGTACCTTCCCCTTAGGTACCGAGCCCTTGAGGTGCCACAGTAATGATATCTTAACAGGTTTCCTAGGCCTGTCTGTGGCTCTCCCCAAGCACTCTAATTACTGCTTGACATAGTAGACCCCCATGATGTCATGGACCATCATGTAAGCCAGGGTTCCTGGGGTCCAAGTAATTGCAACAACCCTCTAAATTATTGCGCACACAGGGATTTGAACTGCTGACCTTTGGGTAACCTGGCATACTGTGAAAGGCAACAAATTCCCACAGTGATGTGTTCTTTCAACTGGGCCAAAAGGCCACTATGTGTCAAGTACACGTGCCGAGGTCCCATTATTCGCTAGTGCCAACCGAACAACCATCCTACGCCCATGTATAAGCATCCACGCAGTATGCATAACGCTTGATACGCCAGTCTCGGTTCGGCACATTCGCCATCCGCACTCCTCGGCTCATTTCACCTCGGGACTCCCCGTCCTTGTATTATCCTCGGACGCGACCCCATTGTTTTATATCCGGCCACTCCTTATTGTTCCATTTCAAGTCACAATCCTATTATATTGCCTTTTATTGTTTTATCCCCGTTTTGCATTCCTTGTTCTAATTTTGTTCATTGTGGACAACAACCACATTGCTCTGCATACCTTGTTGTCCCACATTCCTTATTCCACATGTCGCTTCTTAACCTATATAAGTAGGACATGCATGTACATACTTCCTCATTCTGGGTATCGACTAGGCTTAGGCCCTTCTACCTTCTTCCCTTCCGTTAAGTCCTCGACTCAGGCCGGCATCTTCAGCATCCCCCTGAGTATCTGTCTGTCGCAAATACAGTGGCATGCACGGCAAGTAGGGCGCAACGCACGAGTACGTTGAAGCCAATGCCACTACTCTTGGCCTGCAGGACTTGGCCATAGTCCGCCCGACCTTTTCGACAACACCTTTCGGCAGTACCGAAGTCCGTCAGTATCCGGCTCCTGACACTATGCCAGGTTATCTAGCATTAGTCTGTGGGCACTATTTAAACAGCAACTTGTTACATGTATTCACCAACCATTGCAATGGTATGTAACACTGGCTCCTCCACCCAGAGGGCAGGGGGTGGCTCATAGTTATATAAAGGTGCTTATATAACCAAAGTGTCCACAACATTATATAAACTAACAGATCAAAACCATGCTCTCCTCAAATAGGAATATTTGATCAGGCAACCACCACTTTATTTTTAGACAAGTCTGTATAGAGATGTATTTAACTATGTAAACAGTGTGTTTGGAGCTCCAAGTCACTTTGGCTTCTTCTTTGCACTTCCATTTTAACATCATGGCCTCTTCTAACTCTAAACATAGGTCAGTTACCACACAAAATATCCAGCCTTGATCTCTATTGAATATCACATTTCCATTAGTTCCAATTATGGCCAGGGAGAGGTTTCTGAGGCTTACATTGAGAAAAGCAGGTGTTCATGCTGCAGACCTGAACCAGAGCTGTCCACTTCTACGTCGGGCTGCGAGAACACTGGCGGGTTCCAGGATACAGGAGAAGACACGTTCGAGTTCTCCATGGATACAGCCCTGGTTCAGTGCACCGATCAGCAATACCCACCTGCACAGAACTATATTAGTGCCATGGGCATTCCAGAATTCGTCCAAGGATCTTCAAGTATGTGAAAATCGAATATACCATCGTGCTGCTCATCATATGTTTTCAGGCGGTTTTTCAGGCGGCACTGAGCCAGCTGGATACCACTTCCCACAGGTCTCTGGCATTCACGAGGCTGCGGTTTACGGAGATGGGAACCATCTGTTGTAAGCCGTGGTGTCTGTGGTACAATCGAGGGTGCTCATGTCACCGTTTGATAGCACGCCGATGGCACACAGCACCTCGGATGAACTGGGCATCGATATAAGTTACCACCAGTCCTCGGGCACAATTTCAGATCCAGCACAGGTGCCAGAAGGAACTGGTGATAACTGGATCTTCGACCCTGAATTCTTCCAGGGCATACCCAGTACGTGAACCTTTTTCAATTAGTTAATCGTGCCAACAAGATCACCAACCTCTCTGTACAGATGTTTCCCAATATCCTGACCAGCCGACAATGGGTATTCCTCCCTCCACTGAGGACTTGGGCTTCGGTTACATCCCTGGGTAAGCCATCATATCAGGTGGCGACGGGGGTGGTGGCAGTTGTACTGACTTGTTCACCTACCAGGAATAATTACGAAGGTCCATCGACTGAGCAACCACATACGTGGCAGCTGAACTTTATTTCCGGATCAACCATGAGCATAGATGGGGTTCCGAGCCAGTAAGCATTTCTTCCTCATGAACATAGAAAATTTGACCAATGGACTCGGACAGATCATATGATTTGCACCCCATCGAACCAAACCAAATAAGTTACCACAATGCCAACGAATGCCACGAGACATCGGGGCTGCTCGTGGCAACAAATGCTCTAGTGCAGATGGGTAGTGGCAGAGATGTCCTACCCGCCCAAGGATCCTCGGGCGGCATTCAACACGGGTTACAGCCAGTTGTTCCAAACCCGATGCATTCTACGGCCAACTCCTTCAATATTAGTGACCTGTGCATGTCAAAAGACAAGAGGTGCAACTACATCTTAAAAGGTAGAACGTGTGGACAACAGTTTGACAGCCCAAGTGCTGCGTCCCGACACTGGTTCACGGTGCATGCCATGCAGCATGAGCTCCTAAAGATTGAAGCCGAGCACTTGGATATGTCCGTGGCCACTATTCTTACTACGCCAGGGAAGCTGGCGATCGCAAAGGAGTACAAGGTGTATTGCACGGTCGACAATTGCAATATGAAACAACGGTGGTTTGTGCTGCCAGGGAACAACTGTGCACACATTAAGAAGTGTGCGGAGAGGGCTGGCCAACCCATGACGGATGAGGATATCCAGACCTGGTGCCTCAACAATATGGTTTATTATACATGGAACGCGTTGTCAACTGGCTGTAGTAACGGTTGGGAAATTCCAATATCCAGTATTTTGTAAGCCCACTAGCCTTTTATATGCTCGGACATGAAGTTGTGGACACGAGGCCAAACATATCACATGAGGTGACTCTTTGTGTAGCTTCTTTCGGGCTGAAACAGAATGCACAGACCGTACCCACATGATTCCTTGAATTGCCATGGGCTTTCTTCGAAGTGTCTATCTCATAGTAACATATCCAAGGCCAATGAGCGTACAATAAAGGAATATCTGCCGCATGGCAGCGTGGTCAATCCACTGCATAGACTTCCCAAGATCTGACTGTACTTTGCCCAATTTCTTCTCCTTCACAAATACCCTCAACCCATCCATGCAATACTTCACCAGAGATACAAAAGACAACTGCTGGAAACATAATGGGTGCATGAAGAGACGTGGCATAGGTGTCTTGTTGAGGATAGTAGATAGTGATTCATATACCCTGGTGAAGTTCCCAGGCAGAGGTATTTGAGCCATAGTGTAGGGTGACAAGGGAGGATTACATGGAGTCACATGTGATCATGTGGCTGGTGGAAGTTGAGCATAGAGGAATCAGAATTGATTAATATGGGATTCAATACTGGCAATTACTTGCCAAAGTAACCTATAATTATGTGTGAAAAGACAAGACAATTTGCATTGACTGCTTCATGTAACACTGAAAATTGCCACATGGTCAGTGGAGTGCACTGCCCTCTGAAGGCCAAGCTGATGCTATAAACCCTCAACACCCCCAACACTTGCTTTTGCATTCTGCTATTCTGACCTGCTGGCATACTTACATGCTGAATGACCCCCACTACTCTGCAACATGTACAACCCACCTTATGCCCACATTCTCAGACCTGACCACCTCATGCCCCTGTTTCTCCTGATTTTCCATTACAGCACAAGCCTCTATACCACCATTCCTTGTCCTCAGCTGGAAATCCTCCCCCAGAACCCTATAGCAACTGTATCCCTCATATAGATGACATGAGCGACAAACCTGCAGGTGCTCAACAAGTGAGCATCCTGGTTCTCCATTCCCTGCTACACATAGCAGGCTCCCAGCCTTGGACCCGTTGATGACACCGCTGACACCATATGATGCACTCGCCAAAGATACCACTACCATCATTGCTGCATCTGCCTTGTGACCCACCTTAGGCCAGCGGCAATAGCCCTGCTGGTATGGGTTGTACACTGGCCATAGACCCCTCTTTTTTGGTGCAATGTTGGCCCACTCCCCCAGCCCGAACCCATACATGTTTGCATCACTGCTGCTTGTCCACATAGTCCAACTTGTTGGGGTATGATTTTATTCCCCTGCATTTGGGTTTTGTTCTTGCACTGTTGTTTCTCTTTTGTGCTTTTCACTTTTGCATTTGTGTTCTCTGGCACTTAAAATAAGCGCCCACAACGACGCACCATTGCACACCTTTGGGTCTTGTCTTTAGCATCCATATTAACAAGCCCCAAAGGTTAGTAGTTACTTTGTTATATACATGTCTTTAGCATCCATATTGACAAGCCCCAAAGGCCATTGTTGCGCTCTGTATGTGACAGTTAAGAGTCTCTAGACCTTCCCTGCCAACACAACTGTCCCAGAGCAGCCTGCACAGGTCCACACAGTTGAGGGAGCAGTCACACTTCCCCACCCCCCTCCTTGGGTATAGGTGAAAGTTTGCTCATATCTCATGTTGACTCGCCATGCATTCGCAACTGGTGATTCTACCTGTGCCAACCCTCCTGCACCCTCATCGTGACTCCCGCTGTTGTATGCCCAGCCTCCTGTGATACCATCGCCATGCTGGCATGGGCGACATAGTCCTTCATGCGGGTGACCTTTCCAACTGGGGACAAGTTTCAGAGCTGAAAAGACCATCCCCTGGCTGGCATCCTTCCCCCTCCCTTTTTAACAAGAAATTATGATCTCTGCCTCTTGATGACACCCCAAGGGAAGTATTCAGCAAGAAGCACTCAAGGGCCATTCAGAATATTGTCTGCTGCCCTGCTGCCCAAGCAGCTGGTATAAAATACGAGCACAAATCTGTGGTATTCATGACATCTCAGGGTCATTTCTGGAAGGTATGTGGCTCACTGGCAGCACCTCGGTATTCAGATGCCACTTTTCAATATCATCAAGGAACTGAAGCCAGAGAGATTTACAAGCGCACTCCCATAGATACCAATATCCTCCTCTCTCACACACGCCACCATACCAGGTCAATGAGCTTACGAGAAGGCGGTAAACATTCCAACTGTCAAGATTAAGTGGATTGACTTCAAGATCTTGCGATTTGTACCCCCCTTGCATCCATGTGGATAACCTGGCTTCCTAGATGAGTTCTTTTTTTCTATACATGACAGATCACCATGGTTTTCAATTTGGAGGCTCAAATTTCCTGCTTCTCTGTTAGCACAGACCCCCAGACTGTCATGATATAGGGTAATGGATATCCCAAGCCTTTTGACACCCTGGTGCCACTGTAAGGACAATTTTCCTTTATTCATTGACTCTAATTTTATGTGATCACAAATAGTTCAACATTGAATAAATAAGCCATGACAATCTTCTTCAACAAACCATGAAATCCCTCTCTCCTGTTTAAGTTGACTATATCCTTTCTCAACTTGATGCTGGCCATTCCACCTCCTATATTCAAGCCTTTACCGGTATAGGCCATGCCACCATCTGCAGACACCACTCTAAGCATCATCCTGACCTCCCAAAAGCTGTTGGAGGACACCCATCTAAGCTTTCTCCTGCTAATATTTAACATGCTATTCACCTTATCAGTTCTCAAAAAGCTCAAAATACAGTACAAGTTATCAGAACCCTTCAGGATATCATCAATGCACCTCTCTCCACTCCAACTGTATGCAGAAAGCTGAAAGAAGCTGGATTAAAGGCTATGGTGAGGAAGAAATGGCCTATACTCTTCCAGAGACACAGGAAGGAGAGGTTAGATTTTGCTGTTGCTCACCAGCATTGGACTGTAGAGGACTGGAAGAGGGTTGTGTGGCCAGATGAGACAAAGGTCAATAGGCAGGGTCAGATGGCAAGAAATAGGCTTGGAAGAAGGCAGGAGAGGGGCTGAGTAATAGGCTGGTTGAGGGAACATTAAAATTTTGTGGAGGTTCTGTGATGGTTTGGGGCTGTATGATAGGGGATGGGCCAGTATATGCTGTCAAGATAGATGAAAGGATGGATGGGAATCTCTATGTCCAGATTTTGGAGGAGGATCTTCAATCCAGTCTGGATCACTATGTAAAACTTCTGCTAACATTATTTTTCAACAAGATAATAATCCAAAGCATATCTGCAAAAAAGCTAAGGAATGGTTTGTGTTAAGTCTCTGTAAAGCCGATATTACAGATGAGAGTCGGTCAAGTCCTGTAGACCATTCAAGGTGGCTTGGCTTCAATGTGCAGGTGCATTGCACCCTGCTCTTCCATATGTGCCATTAATTTGGACTAATGTCAAGCTTTGGGAACTGACAAACTTTGAAACTGCCAAAAGATCGGGTGGATAATGGCCAAGTCCTGCAGGCCAAGAGTAGTAGCATTGGCTTCAACATACTCATGCATTGCGCCCTACCTGCTGTGTGTGCTGCTGATTTGCAACAGACAGGATACTCAGGAGGATGCCAATGATGCCGGCCCAAGTTGAGGACTTAACAGAGGGGAAGAAGGTAGAAGCCCTAAGCCTAGTTGATATCCAGAATGAGGAAATATGTACATGCATGTCCTACTTATATAGATTAAGAAGCAACATGTGGAATAAGGAATGTGGAACAATAAGGTATGCAGGGCATGTGAGTATTGTTCACAATGAGTATAATTAGAATGAAGGAATGTAGAACAGGGATAGAACAATAAAGGATAGAATAATAGAAAAGTGGCCAAGGATAGGAAAATAGGAAGTGACCGACTATAAAACAATAGAGCCATGGCCAAGGATAATACAAGGACAGAAAGTCCCAAGGTGAGGTGGATCTAAGGGTGAGGAGTAGGCATGGTGGGATTGATGAATGGTGAGTGGCATAGATTATGTGAGGGGTGAGGACAAGGAGTGTGGATGGTGGATGTGCTAAGCCAAGACCTGTCAGGCTCCTGAAATGCCAAGGATGGGCCAAGTCCTGCAGGCTGGGAATAGTGGCATGGCTTCAATGTGCTCGTGCGTTGTGCCCTACTTCCCATGCATGCCACTGATTTGGGACAGAGGGATACCCAGGAGAGTGCCGAGAGTGTTGGCCTAGGTAAAGAACTTGGGACAGGAGAGGGGAGGACAAGAAGGCATAAACCTAGTTGATTTCCAGAATGAAGAACCATCTACATACATTGGCTACTTATATAGGCTAATAAGTGAGATGTGGAACAGAGTGGCACAAGGAATGGAGAACAATAAGGTATGAATAATCATGTGGAAAAGTGTTGTCCACAATGATTAAGAATAGAACAAGGAATGTGGATAATAATAGAACAATAAAGTATGGCCAAGGACAAAGGAGTGAGTGAGAATAGAACAATGGGAGTGGCCGAACATAAAACAATAGGGCCACTGCCGAGTGACAACAAAGAGTGAATGTCCCGAGGGTAAACAGGCAAGGGGAAGGAAGGGGAATGAAGGAATGACAAAGGATAGAGGGGACAGGATGAGGAAAGTGAACCAAATGATGAGCCAAATGTACTGGACCGAGACCATGTACTGGCGAGGGATGACTTGTCACTGGTGTGTGGGACTAAAAGGCAAGGGTTGTTCAGTTGGTACTACCGAGTGAACCAGAGCTTGGTATCGGGGGCTTGACAAGACCAGCGTACCAAGTGATATGCATGTGGTGTGGACACTTGGATGTGAACATAGGATGGCTGCTTGGTCAGCACTGCCAAAGAGACAGGTCTCGGTACGTGTACTTAACAACTAAAGAGAGACCCAGGAGGGTACCAAGAGTGTCAGTCCAAGTAAGAAGGAGAGATGAGAGTAGGAAAACCAAGTCGATATTCAGAATGAGGAACTATCTACATACATCTGCTACTTATATAGGTCAAGAAGCAAGATGTGGAACAGGGTGGCATAAGGAATGGAGAACAATAAGGTATGAAGGATCATGTGGAGGTATTGTCCACAGTGATCAAGAATAGAATAAGAAATGTAAGCAAGAATAGAATAATGAAATATGGCTGAGAATAATATAATGAGAGTGTGGATGAGAATAGAACAATGGAAAATGACCAAAGATAAAACAATAGGGTTGTGACCAAGTAATAAATGAATAATAAGTGTCCTGAGGGGAAACAGGTAAGGGAATGGATGGGGAATGAGAGAATAGTCAAGGATAGAGGGGATGGGATGAGAGGAGTGACCCAGATGATGTAACGAATGTACTGAACTGAGGCCACGTACTCAGTGAGAGATGATATGAGTAAGGGTCAGTCAGTCGGTGTCAAGTACACGTACCGAGGTCCCATTACTCGCCAGTGCCGACCAAACAACCATCCCACGTACAAGTATCCACGCAGCATGCATAACGCGTGATACACCGGTCTCGGTTCCGTACATCTGTCATCCATGTACAAATGTCCACGCCGCGTGCACGTCACTTGATACCATGATCTCGGTTTGGCACATCCGTCATACTATTCGTCCGTTTCTCGATCCACCCCACCTCGGTACCCCCTACCCCTTGTGTTATCCTCGGTTACAGTCATTGTTTTATATTCGGTCACTCCTTATTGTCCCCTTTCGAATCACGATCCTATTATACTGTTTTTTATTGTCTATCCCCGCTTTGCATTCCTTGTTCTAATTTTGTTCGTTGTGGACAACAACCACATTGCTCTGCATACTTTGTTGTCCCACATTCCTTATTCCACATGTCGCTTCTTAATCTATATAAGTAGGACATGCATGTACTTACTTCTTCATTCTGGGTATCGACTAGGCTTAGGCCCTTCTACCTTCTTCTCTTCTGTTAAGTCCTCGACTCAGGCCGGCATCTTCAGCATCCCCCTGAGTATCTGTCTGTTGCAAATACAGTGGCATGCACGGCAAGTAGGGCGCAACGCACGAGTACGTTGAAGCCAACGCCACTACTCTTGGCCTGCAGGACTTGGCCATAGTCCGCCCGACCTTTTCGACAACACCCTTCGGCAGTACCGAAGTCCGTCAGTATCCGACTCCTGACAGTCGGTTGGTATTGCTGAGTGAACCAGAGCTCGGTATCGTGGACTTGACAGTTTGCAAACAACCATTTTGAGGTTCTTTGATGGCCAGTACAGTTTCTAGATCTTAATCCAATTGAGCATCTGTGGAGTCATCTGAAGAGGAAGCTTGTTAAGTCCGCATGTCAGGCGCTTAGCTAGCACTTCCGAGGGGGTTTCCGAGCTAGTGCGAGGGTCCGTAGCGGGGCCGAAGGCCGAGATCGGGGCCGAACGGATTACGGACGGAGACGGGGGCATCGGATGTTTAGGGTAGGTCACGGAAAGGTCGATCCGGTCGCTGAGGTGTTCGAAGTCGAAGGGACTTGGCTTCAACTTATGTGTTGCGCCCTCCTCGATCGTCTGTCCCTAATTTCGGAAGGGAGGCGGGAGTTTACCGGAAACGAATCGGAAACTGGGGGGGAACTAATTCGATATTCGTACTAGCGAACAGTCCAGTCGACTGTGAAACTATATACATGTAACGCTCTTTGTACTAACTTTAGCCGGTCATAAAACAAGGAGAAGATAGTACAAGGGGTTAATATAAGAAAGAGAACAAGGGAGTGAGGTATGCGGTAGTCTTGCGCGTCGGTTATCAAAGTATTGAGTCCTCGGCCGGGAGCGGACTCGGGAACGGTGTCTTGGTCGGACACGGAAACGCGGTGTCTCGGACGGACGTGACGGGAACGGGATCCACGGGAGACGGTCTTTCGTTCTTTCGGTCGGAAAGGTCTCGGAGTGGAAGCGGGTGGTTGTGGGGGTTAGTGTGGGTTTGTTGAAGGTATGGGCTATAACAAAGCTTGGAGAATACAATCAGCCACCAGGAGGGATGATAGAGCTTTGAAAGAGGATACAGGAGGTTTGTGACAAGATAGAGCCTTCAGTGTGTCAGGGATTGATTGAGAGTATGCCTAGGAGGGTTTTAGCTGTGCTGAAGGCAAAGAGGGGATATACCAAATATTAATTATAATGAGTTGTTGATTATCTAGACAAGAGCAACAAAACTGGCCTAATAATCCATTGTCAGAAAATTGAAATATCTCAACCAATAAAAATTATTACATAAACATAAGGAGAGCAATTGAAAGTTGAGATGCAGGGGTATTTGTGAGAATATTCTCAGATTTTATAGATTTTAATTTGGTTCATAAAATTTGCAGAAAATGAAAAGTGCCAAACATTAGACCAGTTTTGTGAGTCACTACATGTCAGACTTATATCCCTTCAAATATATGACAAGTTCACTGCCATACTTTACAACCTTTACAACTGACATTACAACTGACAAGAATATGCATCATGTTTAGGGACCAATTACTTATATACAAGATTTGACAGCCTTATCTTCCTGGCAGCTTCTGATTAAATTAACCTCATTATTTTGCAAATATTAGACATGTGTATAAGATGAATCAGTCTTGTAGCTCATGTAGTAATCTATTAGGAACTGTTGTACTGGCATGCCCAACTATTTAATCCAGCCCACTCAGCCTAACTCTACCCTCACTCACCTATTTGACCATATGCTCTTCAGCCCTCGAATTCCATGGACCTTGTGTATCTATCTTGGCATCACATGCAACTGTCAATATGCTCCACTCATTTATGTCAATCCCATATGCTCACAAATCTATTTTTACTTCATTTATGTTTAATACTTTCTTCATTACATTCTGCTCCACTTTCCTTACTTACAATTCTATTCTAACTCTAATATCCAATCTGCTACTACATTCCTTATAGGGTAACTCCATTGGGAATTAGGGTGACATATCACTCCTCAATTTCATGGAGGAGATCAAGATTGGGATATAGTATTTCTATTCTTGCTTTTCATGATCCTTGGACTTTCTTATCTATTTGTTATATCTGTGATATAACTCCGATATCCTGGACATCTGATATAGGGTGCTATGAAGAGTCCTACTATGAACCAAGTCCAAACCTATCCAGTCACCTCTGAGTCCAACCATCATCGATCAACTCGGACCTCGGACATCTTTCTTTTCTCATTGAACAATAGCCTTATTGTAACACCAGATGTATGTATATTTCTCTTGTAACCCGCTTTCATTCACCTTATTGTTCTCTTGACCATTCCTAATTAGTTACAATAAGGACTGCATGTATAAATACCTCCTGACTTCTGTACTATACCTTAGTTCAAATATTGACTTAGTATTCCCACTCACTTGTCCTCTGAACTCCAAACCTCTGAACCTTCGACCTCCAAAATAAGGGACTGATGATCTAGGAGGGTGAAACATACAAGTGGAAGCCAAGTCCCTAAGACTCCAAACACATGACTTCAGACTGACTTACATCAGCTCGGATCTGACATGACCTCAGGCTTAACACTATTATAGGAATCTAGTCAACTCCTTGTAGATTTGAAAGTAGTATAAAGATCTTGTACATTCAGTAGTTCAGTCTTCAGTCAGATAATCAACTAAGATTTGGACTAAGCTTCCTTCCATTCATCTTAGACTTCATTTCCAATCTTGCTCTTATGAAATTAGGGTCCAGTGCAATCTGGTGGGCACAACACACAAGTTGAAGCCTAGCCCTACTCAGAACCTTACCATAGCTTCGACCTTGGGAGATATTACATTTATTATGACTGCATCATTCTTTTACATTGTAACATAATCTGAAGTCACACTCAACTTATCTATACACTTATCAGACTATATATCAGACTTATATATATATTAAAAATTGTAATAGTCTTATAGTCCTTATATATGTATATATATGTACTGACAGGATTGAGGCAATTTTGCTGATGTGATTTGAGGGGTTAAGTCTGAATATTGCAGTCATAATTAAAAATAAATGTTAAATAATAGAGTCAGTATAGGATACCATAACACACCAAAGAACACTGGACTAGGTCCCATGGGAATAATCCTTGTGTAGCAGAAGGGATCTCAGATGAACTCCAGCACATACCGAGGCCAATCAGGTCAAACCTATCGATCTCTGTGGTCGTTCCTTTGCCGTCATAAAGTTCTCTGATAGAGGTGGATGACAATTTGGCATCCTTATAACAACCAGGGTCATGTCTGATCAACTCCTCCCTAATCCAAGCCCAACCTGGCCTGCATAAACTTTCTCCCTAATAATATTGAGGGGACCATATATCATAGAATGTGTGGCCTCCATATAGGTTTTTCAGTTGTGATGTACTGGATCAAATCCAGCTCAGTCTGATTTAGCATCTACGTGGTGGGTTAACAGACGAACTCCTGCTCACTCTGAGTGTGATCGGGTTTGGCCTCAGTGATTGATCACGATCAGTGGCGCAACCCTGATTGGCATGACCTAGACTTGGCAAACGATCCAGAATAAAAGTATACAATCAGGCATCAGGATGGTGTTGTCCGATAGTGACCAGGTCTAATATGATATAATCTCCTTTCTGTGATCCCCCTTCATCAGTACAAGCGACTGAGAGAAATGGACATTCCAGGGCGACCGGATCAATTCCGTCCTACTTCCGAGGAAGGCTGCCCATGCTCCTGCTCCGTCATTGAGCAACCCTGATTGGTCTGATCGGGACTAAATGAAGAAACATGGGGTTCATGGGATCATCATTTGGGGTCACCAGATGTCGTAATAATGTAGGACATTCTCAACCACAGTCAATTCCGACTGAATCCTGAGCGCTATACAGGTCATACAATCCATGCTGTGGCGTTGGTATAGCACAGTAAGAAGTATCGGAGTCATATTAGGCTTGGTCTCGGCGATTGGGCACGATCGGCGGGGAAACTTTTATTAGCATGATAAACAAATTGCTTCCATTAGGCGTCGGCGTGACGTGATATGTGGGGTAACGGATCAGTTACTATTAAATCGATCGTCAATTCCGACTGAACCCCGAGCGCTAACTAGGTCATACAATCCACCCTGTGGCGGTGGTGTGGCACCGGAAGATGTATCGGAACCATATTGGCTTGGTCTCAGTGATTGTACACGATCGGCGGGGAAATTCTTATTGGCATGATATACAAATCGCATCCTTTGGACGTCGGTGTGGCGTGATATGTGTGGTAACGGATCAGTTAC
>QLPG01014960.1:0-17353 GCA_003314385.1 Gomphus sp. MG54 | reverse complement strand
ATCGTCATTAAGCATGAGACCCACCACACGTTCACAAGCCATGCAGACAATCACTCAGGCATCTGCCCGCCGCGCATCCATCCCCTGCGGACTGCCCGATTCCGGACCTTCGAACGCAGATCAACACCTGTATTCGAACTCGACCAACCCATTCCCCGTGAACCACCCCCTGGCGATTCAACTATCATCGCCACCGGAGATACGGTCCAGCTCAGGACCACCCACAGCAGCACCGACAGACTCGTCGACGCCCCCTCCCTATGCACCACTCCCCACCTTAGGACCCAACGCTGTGGCCAATATCTCCCAGACCCTCGTCACACTGGCAAGCAAACTAGCCAGCCCCAGAAGATCAGCTCCCCGCGCCTCAAAGGCTCGGAATCCAGATACCTTCGACGGATCCGATCCTAGGAAATCACAAACTTCCGTGACCGCCCTGATGCCTATGACACCGAGAACATCAAGGCAACCTATGCATTGTCGCACCGGACCAGTACCATGCTGGACTGGTTTGAACCAGCCCGTTCCACCCCCGACGAGCCAGACTGGCTCCATGACCATGAGGAGTTCATAAATGAACTCAAAACCAACTTCGACCCTCACGACCCAGAAGGAGAGGCCGAAACAGACCTCAAGACCCCTCACATGCACGATAATCAACGCATCACGAAATATGTAGCAGATTTCAATCGGCTAACCACCCACATCCACTGGGGCGACGTCACACCCCGTCGCCAGTTCTACAACGGACTCCCCGGCAGTATCAAGGACGAGATCTCTGAAATAGGAAAACACCACTCCTTGCTCCAACTACGTCTCCTGTCCCAACCTATCGACTCCCCCTACTGGGAACGATGATCGGAAATTACCAGGGAACCCCCCACCCGGAACTTCGACCGCCCCTACGACAGAGGGAGGACCCCTGTGACCACGCATTCGGCCCTTAACATGGGCAATGAGACGGCCAATGAAGGCCAACCCGCGACCCCGCCCAGTAGCAGGACTACCATGGATTTTTCGTCCAGATTAGGGAAAGACGGAAAACTTACGCCACAAGAACGGCAACACCTCTTTGAATAAGAAACAAAACAAAACAACGCATCCAGCCTCTCAGGATTATGACCTCCCGTGACCATTGTCGAAAAGATTTCGACCCCTAGGCGGAAACACTCCGACCATCTGACCCTCCCGAACACCCATGACCATCCGTCGATAAGTTTCGACTGTGACCCTCTGAATATTCGTCAGATTTTAGCTACCGGACACCACATGCTCACCCACCGCGATCCAACGATCGATAGGGTATTGAGCACTACTTGTTTAGCCTACGTCCGAACTGATTCTTGGCAATATGGAGCCAGCAGTCTTCACTCAGCGCTCAATACGACCCTCCGAAAGCTCTGCTCAGGAAGAACCCTGACCTTCACAAAATCCCACACCGTTCCTCAGACCGACGGTACCGATTCTCTCACCCTAGACTCCCTTATTATTAGGATATTAATACGAGCAACTATTCAACAATTTCAACCGAGACTCGAGCCTTGCAGGACATTCCCCGAATCCCGACGACACTACCTCCGTCCAAGCAACAATCCGGTAGAATGAACACTACAATCTCCACGACCAATGCAAATATCCACCTCGATGCCTTCCACAATCACTCACGATCCAATAAAACACAAAAATCTATTTTTTATTGACATGGAACACCCAGACCTTGGACGGAACCAACCCGCCCAAACTCGAACTGTTCCAACTTGGACCAGCCCCAGAGGCTCCTCCCCCCGAACCCCTTAGAACCACCCAACAGGACCCCTCGCAGCAAACATCCACACTCCCGCGACCGAGTCACTCAAAAGACTTGCCCGAGACTCCCCCGGTCTCCGAAGGACGAACACTGCCCGAGAACTGATCTTGGGGACCAACCCCCTGACTAAACAAGGACGACAATGCGTCGACAAGATTCCGAGCCAGAGTAACCTCCCCCAAACGCAGTTCCGACAACTCGATAATCCGCAGCAGACAACTATCGAGTGCCACGAGGAGATCGTGGAAATAACTCGATGTTGCCTGGAAAGCGTCCAGGCGGGTCAGAAACGCGGAGATCCGATCGAAGGCTTCCGGACCATCTGCCCCCGCCACCAGGCCGCTAGGGATAACACCCCGTGCTGACCGACCCAGAGGAGGATTGCCAGACGGTAACGGATCTAGGAAATGCCCCTGCACTACGGAGAAGTTAGAGAAAGGAGAAATTAAACTGTTTGGACAAACCAAGGGAATCACGAATCGCAACGGCACGAGCCCGCAACGCCGCCACATCAGCATCAATGCCCCGCAGGCGTCGAACCTCCTCCTCGAGACCCCCGTCGGACTCCCCCGATGACGCTCTGGAGAAGAAAAAACGGGAAAGAATTCCGAAACTTCCCGAGGGTTGAGGATCCGCGTTCTCCATTGGGGAAAGGCCCCCCAGTTCTGCGAACACCCCCCTTTTTATAGACAAAATGAACCTTCAGCGCTTATCGATCAAAACATCCTAGGGAACTATGCAAAAAACTCCCACAGTAATGTCCACCTTAATTACCGCCCAATTAAAGCTTAGGACCTTGGGGGCTCGGTCCTAGTGGAGGGATACTGTTATGGCCCATGCAGCCAAACAAACCCACATTAACCCCCACAACCACCCGCACCGTTTCCGGGACCGTTCCAATCAACCAAAGCCTGAACAACCGATTTCCGGATGTCCGAAATACAGTCCGAGGTTCCGTGATCCCGACCCTCCGAAGACTCCGAAAATCAAGGTTCCATTACAATTGATAAACCGGCGCGCAGGACTATCGCGTACCTCACTCCCTTGTTCTCCCTTATATTGACCCCTTGTACTCCCTTTTCCCCTTGTTTTATGACCGTCAAAGATAGTACAAGGATAGTCACATGTATATAGTCTTCCAGTCGACTAGACTGTTCGCTAGTACGAATATCGATTTAGTCCCCCACCAGTTTCCGATTCATTTCCGGTAAACTCCGCCTCCTTTCCGAAATTAGGGACAGACGATCGAGGAGGGCGCAACACATAAGTTGAAGCCAAGTCCCTTCGACCTCGAACACCTCAGTGACCGGATTGAACCATTCCGCGACCTACCCTAAGTTCCCGGCACCTCCGTCCCCTGTCCGTAGTCCGTCCAACTTCCGTCTCGGTCCTCGGCCCCGTTACGGACCTTCACGCTGACCCAGATAACCCCTTCGGAAGTGCTAGCTAAGCACCTGACATACGGACTTAACATGTTTGCTCAATAGATACTTTCATACAGTCCTTGTATCATTACAGGTTATTGGGCCCCACTCCCTACTTCCATAAACATCTCTTGCTCCAATGACCACTACAGTACTCACCACAACAGATCTCCCTCCTCAGTGCCAAAGCTCATATCAACTGGCCTGAACAAGACAGCCATGTCTGTTCGGTCTGTTGGACTTGGCTGATACCCCACCAGTATTGTGCCCTTGGTACTATTGCATTAGTATTCAGCTCATGCATTCTTGGCACTTTGGTGCTTGACAGTATTATCAGAATCAAACTATCTTCTGTATTTCACTTCTTATAATATGCCTCTACAAACTAGATCTTTGACCTGCGCTGAGAATAGCCAGCTCACCCCTATGGTCTTATAACAAAGGGTGCATGGTGCCTCTGGCACTCTACCCCTCCACATCAGTTATAGTCCACTGCTAGCAATCAAACTATGATGTCTCACCTCCCCCTTTCAGTAGCATTGAGGAGGTGGTCGATGATAATATCAAGTACAAAGACAATGACAACAGCAATCAGGAACATCATTTGGTAGAGGAAGAACTTGGATTGGTATACTCTCATGAGGGTACTGAGGCTGGGGACAACCTCATCAAGGTCAACAGGCATGGGCAGTACCTTTGGTACCAGCCATGCCTACTTCTCCTCGTACCCCTGGGGCTGTGCCTCTTCAACCCAGGCAAGCTCTGCAGGCCAGGCCCCTTCTAGGTCCAGCCAACAACAACATTTTAAATGTGATCCTTGAACTTGGTAGAATGGCCTGGCAATATCATCAGGACAGTCAGGCTACTGTCAAGCTTTGGGAATGTCAATGAATCAGATGGAGAATGGCCAAGTCTGGCAGGCCAGAAGTAGTGGCTTTGGCTTCAATGTACTCGTGCATTGTGCCCTACTTGCTGTGTGTGCAACTAATTTGGGACAGAGAAAGTACTCGGGGGTGCCAAAGGTGCTGGCCTGAGTAGAGGACTTTACAGAGAGAAGAGGAGATAAGGGCCTAAGCCTAGTTGATACTCAGAATGAGGAAGTATGTACATGCATGCTCTACTTATATAGTTTAAGAGGTGACATGTGGAATAAAGAATGTGGAACAATAAGGTATGTAGAGCATGTGGAGTATTGTCCACAACAAGTAAAATTAGAATGAAGAAATGTAAATGGGGATAGAACAATGGAAAATAAATAATAGGAATGTGGCCAAGGATAGGATAATAGGGAGTGCCCAACTATAAAACAATAGGGTTGTGGCCAAGGATAAAAACAAGGACAGCATGTCCCAAGGTGAGGTAGGTTGAGGATTAAGGAGCAGATGGGGTGGGATGAATGAATGGTGAATGAGGTAAAGCAAATGAGGGATGGGGATGAGGAAATGTGGATAGTGGATGTGCTGAGCCGAGACAGGCATACAAATTAATTTGCATATATCGTGAGCACTTGTACATAGACATAGGATGACTGTCCAGTTGCTGCTGCCAAATTATCAGAATCTTGGTACGTATACTTGACAGCTACCAGGATTTGCAAACCAGATTCCTTCAATGGGACCAACCTGAAAAAAAATAAAAGGCTTTATTTTCTTATATAGAATGAATTTTTGAATGTCACCTAATTCATTTCTCAATGATAGGCAGAAGATCAATTATATGGTCTCCTACCTGAAGGGAACAGCTTTAGAATCCTTCAAGCCTTATCTGACCAGCAACCCTAACACAGAACCTCGTTGGATGAGTGACTTGGAATTATTTATCAATGAGCTACAAATCAATTTTAGTTCATGGGACAAACAAGCCAATGCCAAACTTGCTCTTGAGAAATTAACCATGCAGGACAACTATAAGGCAACAAGGTTTTTTGTAGAATTTTACAGGCTTTTGGCTCTTGTTGATCATAATGACATTACTCTCCTTTATAAGATGTATATGGCTTTGCCAAAATGCATCAAAGATGGCCTTATCCACTTTGACAAACCCCATACTCTTAACAACTTATAAAATTTCATTCAAAGAATCGACATGAGGTATTGGGAAAAGAAGGCCGAACAGGCTTAAGGGTAGTAGTAAGCCAAAGAAGGACTCAAAATTGGACAAGCCTGGAAATAAGTCCACCCTAGGCAAATGCGATAGTGAGGGGTGATATGGGTAAGGGTTGGTCAGCTGGTATTGCCGAGTGAACCAGGGCTCAGTATTGTGGACTTGACATAAATATACCAAGAATCTTAGCAAGGATAGCAAGCCCCTTTAAAGGAATGACAGAGATGCATGGATAATAACTTATGTCTCCTTTGCAGTACCAATAATCACAAAGTTGCTCATAGTTCAGTTCTGGGAGGGGTGAAGGTTCAAGAGTGGAAGGCAATTGGGTAGATGTCATTGTCTGTCGGTGATATAGTGGACAGGATTGTAGCCAGGGCATAGTCGGAGGCATCGGTCTCAATGATCAGTTGGGATCCAGGGATCCATTGTACAAGGATCAGGGCCATAGTGAATGCCTTTTTGAGCACCTTGGAGGATGTTCTGCAATTTTCACTAAAGTTTCATGGAGTGTCTTTTCATGTGAGATGGGTTAGTGGAACTGTGATGTCGGAGTAGTTGAAGATGAAGCATCAATAGAAGTTTGCAAAGCTGAGGAAAGACTGGATGTCTTTAACCTTTCAGGGTTTGGGCCATTCCTGAATGACTTTGACTTTATTGTCTGCCATGGTTAGGCCATTGGGAGAGAGGATGTATCCAAGGTACTTTATAGTGTTGGTGTGGAAGGAGCATTTATCTACTCAGGCATATAGGTGGTACATTTGGAGGTGTCAGAGGACTTCTTTGATGTGGTTTACATATTCCTCTATGTTTCCGGAGTAGATCAGGATGTCATCTAGGTATACTAGTATGGACAGATCTAGAAGGTCAGAGAAGACATCATTCATGAATCACTTGAAGGCAGCTGGGGAGTTTGTGAGTCCAAAGGGCATCACACTCTACTTGAAAGATCTGTAGCATATGTGGAAGGTGGTCTTCCATTCATCTGTCAAGTATACATACCGAGATTCCGGTAATTTGACAGTGCCGACTGAGCAGTCATCCTACATAGGGAATGGCATGGGTCACCCATGGGTCAAATGTGGGTGACCTGCACCCGACCCATGGGAAACCCGAACCCGTCAACCCATGGGGTTTTTCCCACAGGTCAACGGGTGTCGGGTGCATGCCGCACCCACACGCGCCATACGTGCACATGACATACGACACATATGCGCCATACGCATGCCCGACATATGACATGAACGTGCTGTACGCGTACACGACATATGACACGAACGCGCCGCATGCATGCATGTCATACGTGTGAGCATATGGCACATTGGTGTCGGCGCGCTGGTGTCAGCGTGTGCGCATATGGCGCGTTGGTGTCGGCTCGTGTGCGTACGGCGAGTTGGTGTCGGTGTGTGCGCGTGTGGCACATTGGTGTCGGCGTGTTGGTGTCATACATGTGTGTGTACGGCACAGTCATGTCATACGTGTGCACATGCGGTGCGTGCGTGTCATACGCGTGTACATAGTTGAGGCCGTGGGTTGGCCTGGGTCACAGGTGCTCTTGGTTTGACCTGCACCCAAACCCAAGGGCACCCAACCCGGTGACCCGTGCGGGTTACCCTAACCCGTGCTATTCCCTAATCCTACATCCATGTACAAATGTCCATGCTACATGCACATCACTTGATACACCGGTCTTGGCTTGACACATCTGCCACCCACATTCCTTGTCCTTACCCCTCACATACTCTACGCCATTCACCATCCATTGATCCTACCATGCCTACTCCTCATTTCTCAATCTGCCTCACCTTGGGACTTCCTGTCCTTGTTTTATCCTCAGCTGCAACCATTGTTTTATAGTCAGGCACTCCCTATTTTCCTATCCTTGGCCACATTCCTATTATTCTATTTTCCATTGTTCTATTTCCGTTTACATTTCTTCATTCTAATTTTACTCATTGTGGACAATACCCATATGCTCTGCATACCTTATTGTCCCACATTCCTTATTCCACATGTCGCTTCTTAAACCTATATAAGCAGGGCATGCATGTATATATTTCCTCATTCTAGGTATCAACTAGGCTTAGGCCCCTTGTCTCCTCCTCTGTAAAGTCCTCCACTCAGGCTGGCACTTTGACACCCCCCGAGCACTTTCTCTGTCCCAAATTGGTGACACGCATGGCAAGTAGGGCACAATGCACAAGTATGTTGAAGCCAAAGCCACTACTTCTGGCCTGCAGGACTTGGCTGTTACCTGCCATCTGCAACTTTGCCATTACCAAAGCTTGACAGCTTGACAGAATTCCTGAAGCCTGACATTGTCACCTTCTTGGATGCATACTAGGTGGTACACATATCACAGGTCTATCTTGTTGAATATACAGGCCTTTTGGGGGCTGTCTAGGAGGTCGGAGATTCAGGGGAGTGGGTAGCAATCCTTCTTTGTTATCTTGTTTAGTTCACAAAAGTCAACGCATAGGCATAGTGATCCATCTTTCTTTCGGGCAAAGAGGACTGGAGCACCTCCAGGGAAGCATGAGGATTGTATAAACCCTGTGGATATGTTCTCATCTAAAAACTCTCAGAGGGATTTCAGTTCACTTTTAGAGAGAGAATAAATCAGACCAAATGGGGGTGATGTGCTTTCCTCCAGTTCGATCTTGAGGTCATATGGTTGGTGAGGGACCAAGGTGTTGGCCTGAGTTTTGCTAAACACATGTTTAAACTCGTGATATTTGTTCGGAACATTTCTCAGGTATATTGGACCTTCTTTAGGGTGGTGGTGGTCGCAGAGGAAGAGTTAGAAGGTTTGTGTACCTTCCATCCTTGATATTTGGGTGAAGGCTGCTGCATTCACCAGGGCAACCTTGGGTACCATGAGCTGGGGGTTCAGAGGGGAGGGAGTTTTGGATGAGCATGGAGTCATAGCTGCTGGCTCAGATGGTACCTGGAGATTAGCTGTGGTCAGAGAGCCAAACAAGATACTGCCCAATACCCAATCAATCAACGGATTGTAGCAGGTGAGTCCGAGGACTGCTGAGCAACTAGAATCCAATGGAGTTATGTAGAATGTAATGGTATGTTGCTCCCCTGTCCAGAAAGCAAATGCAGAGGTTGATGGCTTTTTGAATTATGGAGTTGGAGGAGCCATCAAAGAGTCGTAGTGGAATCAGAGTGATGTCGTAGGTTTGGAGGTAATGCTTTGTAGCGTAGTCAGAGTCAAGAAAACAATGAGTGGATCCTGAATCTATTGGGTGTCGATGTAGGTGGTTTCAAGGCTGAGATGGATGGTCAGGGAGTTTGGACTAGAAAGAGCGGATGCATTGAGTCTCATCTCCATTGGTGCATCATTGGATTCAATGCAGCCCCTAACTGATGCTGGAATCAAAGGGCTGCTTAGAGATTTTTTGACTCCAAGGTATCTTCTACTTTAGAGATTGTTGCCTCAGTTATGATTTCTGTAATAGTGGTTGTACATCCTTTCGTGGCAGTGGAGGTTGATTTAGAACATTCCTTTGCTACATGACCGATTCTTCCACAGAAGAGGCAGAGGTTCTGTTCAAAATGATGTTGTTGTTCCTGAGGTGTGAGTTTGCCATCTTTGCCAAGTTTTGTGGTCAGATCTGAGGTTGTCTTATTTGGAGTCTGGCTGGGGTTCAGAGGCCTGGTGCTTGTACTGGGGATCAGAGCTGTTGGTACCCTGTTCCTGTCGTTTGGATGTTCAGGGACCTTAGACATGGAGGCTTCCCGAGACATCTCAGAATACCATTCCCAGTAGCAAGAGTCGATCAACTGAGACAGTTGATGTAGTTGTTTCAGGGAGTCAGGCTTTCCTATGTGGGCGATTTCATTCTTGATCTTATTGGGTAGGCCATTGTAGTACTGGTGGCAGAGTGCAGCATCTCTCCACTGCACTCTAATGGGTAGTCTATTGAATTCGACAATATACTTCGTGAAGCGTTGGTTGTCATGCATTCGGAGGGCTTTGAGGTTGGCTTTGGCCTCTCCTTCTGGGTTGTGGGAGCCAAATTTGGCTTTGAGTTTGGAGATAAATTCTTGGTAATCATAGAGCCAGTATGGATCTTCGTCAGAGGAGAGACCTGGTTCAATAGTCCAAGGTGGTACCAGTTAGGTATGATAGTACATAGGTTACTTTGGCACTGTCAGAATCAAAGGCATCAGGGTGGTCTTGAAAGTTTAAGATGCACTGTACCAGGAATGGTTGTAGTTTTTTCGTGTCAGAGCCATTGAAGGGGTCAGGGTCCCGAATATTGGTTTGAGCAGATGACTTCTTCAAGCCTGACAGGTAGTTGGTGTGAAAGGCAACAAATTCCCACAGTAATGTGTTCTTTCAACTGGGCCAAAAGGCCACTATGCCAGGTTATCTGGCATTAGTCTGTGGGCACTATTTAAACAGCAACTTGTTACATGTATTCACCAACCATTGCAATGGTATGTAACAGTTGGTCAGCATGGCGATAGCTTCTGCCAAGTTTGGTTCATCATTTGTGTGGTCCAAGGGTGGCATGGGGGGTTCTAGAAGGGGGTTTGATGAGTGTTCAGATGGTGGGTTGGTGTTAGCGTCCGAGTTCGCGTCAGGTCCGAGCTGACGTAAGTCGGTCTGAGTCGTGTGTTCGGAGTCGTAAGGACTTGGCTTCAACTTTGATGTTGCGCCCTCCTTGATCGTCAGTCCTTTATTTCGGAGGTTCGGAGAAGATAAGTTTTCAGAGTTCAAGAGTGAGTGGGAATACAAGTCGATATTCGAACTAAGGTATAGTACAGAAGTCTGGGGGTATTTATACATGCGATCCTTATTGTAACTAATTAGGAATGATCAAGAGAACAATAAGATGAACGAAAACGGAGTACAAGAGAAATATACATTGGTGTTACAATAAGACTTATTGTTCGACGAGAAAGGAAGATGTCCAAGGTCCAAGGCTAACCGTGCTGGTTGGACTCGGAGGTGGGAACCTAGGCTCGGACTTGGTTTGGAGTAGGGTTCTCTCGTAGCGCCCTATATCGGATGTCCAGGATGTCGGAGTTATATCGCGGATATAACAGTTGGGGGCTGGTGGAGGGTTTAGTGGTGTGTGGACGTCAGGTTCTGTGAGAGGTAAGCTTGGGGTTAAAGATGTTGTTACGATGTAGAAAAAGCACGTAATCGTAATATTAACAATATCCCAAAGGTGAGGCAATGGCGAGGTTCTGAATAAGGCTTGGCTTCAACGTTATGCATTGCGCCCACTAGACCACACGGTCTCCAATTTCATAAAGGCAAGACAGATAGAAATGAACAGAAGAACCTTAGTCAAAATCAAGGTTGATTATCTGACTGAAGACTGAACTACTGAGTACAAGATCTTTATACTACTTTCTAATCTATTAGGAGTCGAATAGATTCCTATAATAGAATGAGAAAGCTGAGGATCATGAAAAGTGAGAACAGAAATACTACACCCCAAATAATGATCTCCTCCGTGACATTGGGGACTGCCATGTCACTCCGATTCCCAACAGAGTTACCCTAAGGAACGTAATAGCAGATCAGATATAAGAGACTGAGCGGAATTGCGAATAAATGAAAATGGAACGGAACGTAAATGAAGGGATATTAAATGTAAATGAAGATGGAATGGAATAGCAAGCATATGGAGTGTGACATAAATGAGTGGAGTGAATTGACAGGAGCATGTGATGCCAAGATGGATACATGAGGTGCATATAGTCCGTGGGCTGAGGGCATATGGTTGAATAAGTGAGCGAGAGCAGAGTTGGGCTGAGTGGGCTGAAATGAATAGTCAGGTATGCTGGCATACAGTTCCTAACAGATGTGTGGTGTACCAAAGCTACTCTGATTGTTTGAATGGCTCTGATTCTTTTGCTGCATCTCATAGACGATCAGGAGTGGGAGTTCAAATATACTGTTAAGCCTGAGGTCGCATCAGGTCCAAGCTGATGTAAGTCAGTCTGAAGTCATGTGTTCAAAGTCCTAGGGACTTGGCTTCAACTTGTATGTTGCACCCTCCTTGATCATCAGTCCCTTATTTCAGAGATTCAGAGATATAGAAGTTCAGAGTTCAGAGGGTGAGTGGGAATACTAAGTCCATATTTGAACTAAGGTATAGTACTCTGGAGGTATTTATACATGCAGCCTTATTGTAACTAATTATGAATGTCTAAGAAAACAATAAGATGAACAAAGATGGGTTACAAAAGAAATCTGCATCTGGTGTTACAATAAGACTATTGTTTGACAAGAAAGGAAAGAGGTCCGAGGTCCGAGGTAGTCATTGCTTGTTAGACTCAGAGGTGACAAGGTGAGTTCGGACTTGGTTTGGGGTGGGATTCTTCATAGCACCCTATGTCAGATGTCCAGGATGTCAGAGTTATATCACGGATATAACACAAGGGATCCTAGGATTTCCTCTTAGAATTTCTTCCTTGCTAGGTGAGACTCACTTTCTACTATACATAGGGTAGCCAAGCACTTAGGAATTCTCCCTTGCTAGCACTGCATGGCAGCCTTCCCAGGCTTTGGCTATTCTTGAGCCAGTCCTGCCTGCTGGTTGTGCCTCAGAACCTTTGATTGTTTCCCATGGTCCCTTTACTTCCATTTGGAACTTCCAGTCAATTTAATTACCATCCTTGAGCTTGTGAAAGAGTGTGTTGGGCTTCCTCTGAAATGTTTTAGTCAGATGGAAGTTCTACAGTTCCGTTATAGTGATCATCCAGCAGTTCTTACTCCAGTAGTAGTGCCTTTGTAAACATACCTATGATTTAGTGGAGTAACAAGCCTTACTGTCATAGTGATTGCCTGATAACAAAATCTTCTATTGTCTGTCATAGTGTGTACTGAGTACAGCAAGATACAGCAAGTCTTGTGGGGATCAGTCCAGTGGGTTGGGGCCCATAACCCGTTTCCACTTATGGCATGCAGGAAGAAGTTTCGAATGTGGAGGGTCTATTAATCACATAACAACAATAACGATGGCTAACTCAAAATTGGGTGATATCTACATATACTTCAACATCTCTCTTGATAAGATTAAATAGAGCGATTTGATACGAGTTCACTAAACAGTAAGAGTACTCAGTCGAAGGTGCAGATACTTCGACTATATTGTAAATACCTAAACAGTAAGAGTACTACAAAATAAATAAGTACTCTAGATATAATTTCAGAGAGTGATGTGACTTACCTCAGTCGAAGGTGCAGATACTTCGACTGAGGAACTATCTACTCAGAGGCCGGCTTATAACTACGTGTCAGTCTTTTGACTGCTACAAAAAGTTATACAATAGAATAAAAGGAATATAATTTTGTTGTTCAATAAAGCGAAGAATGAATAAGAACAAAAGTTGTCTCAGCTCTTAGACTTCGCCAACGTGTCGGATTGATATTTCCAACATCTCTCTCTCTAAGAGCCTATGCTTGTATGCATTATAATAGGCTTTGCAGGAAACAATGATAAGAGTAAGCAAAGATGTTTCCATAGTGAATATATATATAATTCAAGTATAATAATAGGATTTTGCAATACTGAGACCATGACCATGCATGAATGTTATACACTCGCCCAGACCTTATTTGTATATACTACTTTTTGAATTGCGAAAATTATATGGAATTATAGCTATATTGTCAGAGATCGTTTCTTCAAAATTTAGTGTCTTAAACTGACATATTAGTATTTTAGTCGCGTTTACGTCAGCCACACCGCGCTACTTATGTTCTCTGAATCGCTTTCAAGTCCTTTATCCATTTTTGACCATCATCTCAAGGAGTTGGATGAGTCGTATATCCAATTCTTCCAGGAGAGGTACGCTAGGTGAGCTTACCGCTACAATAAGTACTGACCCGAAACTAGAACGCGAATCGAGGAGGTTTAGTATGTTTGACCAGCCTTGATTTCACAAGCCCGTTGTTTGAACAGTTCCTTCAGTGTGGACTCGTTACGCCGACTGCATTCCAAACACCGCGTGCTAGATTCTTATCGAGATGACCGTTCAGATCGCGTCACCTCCGTCAGGAAAGCCTGGCGTGAGGTAGGTGACAACGCCGAACGGGGTTAGTAGGCTCCTTGCTTTAGTATATAACCTCATATATTCTCAAGCCAAACCTTATCAGAAACACAAACGCGGGAAGCTTTTCTAGAGAATCTTAAGACCGAAGTTCTGAACCCCCTACTTGCATTGAAAGTACGTCTGGTGTACGAATCTCCCGAAACCTAGTTTAAGCCTTTTAATACTCAAGGAAACTCAAGAGCGCACGCGCAAGCGAATTAAAGAGGATATGAAGAATTCGACTGAAGCTCACGCCGAGTATGCTGAACATACGTTACCTCGTTTGAAACGCAATTATCTTAGGAAATGCCAGGAGCTTGAAGTAGGTCAAGTTATCCTTTTGATTGATAGTCTTGAAGCTAATTTCCTCTAGGATCACAAATCTGAGAAATATATACCTACACCCTTTATGGTGGCTCCCGAAGACGACCATCCATTGACAAAATTACCCTCCAACCCAATAGGCTCACCGATTCCTATTCGTCCGATATCTCGTCAATCCTCCGCTCACCAGCCTAGCACAGGCCGAAATCGCTCACCTTCCTCATCTATTGCATTCGGTGACCTGGCTCACCAAGGTATTTACGTGACGTCTTCGACGCAAATGAATCTTTTCAAATATACATCAGGCAAGAAACAATTAAACTCTCTTATGACTTTTCTCAACGAGAGTGGCAAAAGTGGAGTGCCAAGGGAAAGTGCTGGTGGACGCGCCGAAGGTGCTCTAAGGGGCGTTCGGGCAAAACGCGATGCGGAAGAGGCTGGTCAGTACCTTGAGTCAACATAATATGCGACATCTGCATCCATTGCTTAATACGTGGCCAGACAAAGAATACCGGAAAGGGGTGCATCGGCTTGAAACTCTTCGTTTGAGGAGGGTGAAGACGCTGGAGGGTGGATACAAGGCAAGTGTAGTGTTCACGATAACATTTCTCTGAGTAACGCCTCTAGCAGAGCCTTGAGTCATTTGTACTTGAATCTGCCGAAACTATGAAGAGCACCTTGACGAAATACGCAGACAGCCTCATGTAAGCCCCATTCCTCTCTTATACTTCAATTTTTCAGAACTACTCCTAGTGCGACATCTTCCACCATCACACAGCTGACAGATCACATTATGCCTATGATTAGCACTATTTCGCCTACAGCAGACGCAGGCATTCTCACAGCCATAATTCAGCGAGCTTTAGCTCGCGAGATCCCGAAATCTATACTCTACTACAACTACACTGTAGGGGAGTGCCATGATCTTATTTTTGGCGTAACTCTCGTCGAGTATGCCACTGCGCACAACCTTCCTGAGGGTGCCGCGCCTAAAGTTGTTGAACTATGTGTGAAAGAGGTAGAGACTCGAGGGATGGACACGGAGGGTATTTATCGGGTGCGTAATACCTTTAACGTGTCAACCATCGCTATCCAATCCATCTTGACTTTATGAGCAGGTTTCCGGCCGGCACGCGAATGTGCAAGAGGTGAAAGAATGGTGCCTCTCATGTCCTTGTTCGCAAGTTAATACTTTTTATAGCTAAAGAACAAGATTGAGCGAGACGAGACAAGTTTCAAGTTTAACCCTGTGATGGATGATGTGTCCTGTGTTGCGTCGATGTTGAAGGTACATTACTCTAATGTCTTCGTTCCTGACCCTGATGTCACGCTTATGTCAAAGCTTTATCTCCGAGAATTGCCAGAACCTGTGTTTAGGTTTCCCTTAACCGAGAGGTTGCAGCATAGTGATGAGAGAGGTCAGTCCTCCAGCTATTTTCTCTATATTATTACCAAACCACGTGCCCAGAAGAACATGTGGCAAACAACTTCCCTGTTCTCCGATCGAAGCTGCGTCGGTTACCACCAGTTCACCAGGCGACTTTGCGATGTCTAGTGGAACATCTTGCCCGGATCAGCTCCAGAAGCCAGTACAACAAGATGGATGCCAAGAATCTCGCAATCGTTTTTGGGGGTGTAATCTTTGGGGAGGAGGATCTTCCTAAAGGCAATGATATTCTCAGCATTCATACATGGAAGGTCAGCAGAGGGTTCCTCGATAATCAGACATTTCGTGACTCGTATTAGGATACAGTGATGGAAGATTTAATTACTCACGCGCCGTTACTATTCGATGATGGACCGACACCGTCTTTGAATGAGTCACCTTTGCCACCTGCACCCTCTGGGGAACCCAAGCCTAAATATGATTATGGGTCTTCGTATACACGGTCACATACGATACCACCTCGCCAACAAGACGGGCAAGATTTCGCGCCCACATTGCCTCCTAGACCTGGGCAAAGTATTCATCCTTCCCGCCGCACAAACCCACGACCTTCTGACATATTCGACCAACTTTCCGTTCCTTCCCCCCCTCTTGATCAGTCGGTCGAAACTCAACTTTCAGAGCCCCAACCTCATGACCTTGAGATGGATATACCAATTGCTCCAACAAGTGACTCCACGTTTCAAGATCAAGGAGGATTGAGGTCAGAGCTAGGAGAGACACCAACTGAGTCGGAGCAGACGTTCACCAATAAAGTAGAAATGCGATCACCAAGAACGCCAGACATGTTTGCTACCACTGAGAGGTCCCCGCGGACATCCCTGGGAACAGGAAACACGTCGAACCTACCTTCGAGACCTTCTACGGCTGCTGGTCCGTCATCTACAGCTTGTGCCTCCCACGACTCTTGAGTCGCTCTTTTGAGACTGTCCAGCGATAGGACCTCAGACGGAACCTTTACGATCCTCTCGTATACCTACCTATACTAGTATTGTTACCCTTTTACTTTTACTGTAGTTGTAGTGGCTGTGTGAAGATCATATCATGATAGTTGCCATACCTAATATCTATGAAACCATTGCACGTTTACAATGACAAATGTAATTGGTTCCCTCCTTTTCATCGGAGAGGGTTTAATGGAGAGGTCAGGATCCTGCGAGGGTTCAATCTCTTTTGTAGCATTAAATTATTTTTTTCTGCTTCTTATAGACCCGGATAGTATAGGATTCAATTATTTTTGCACAGTCAGGTAGGAAAAGATGCCAATGGAAACTGGAATACAAATGATATACAGGCATATATGAGCGATGGTGGCTGCGGGTCCGTGTCTCTCAGACAACAGGTACCATTTTTCTGATGTTTATATCAGTGTCAGCACCGTCGATATCATGTTTCCCGCTTTCCCGCTCTTCCTTCAAACGAACCCTGTGATTGCTGGTGCCCTTTTAAGTCCCTTACTTCGCTGGCAACAAGGAAATGGGTATCCAAATCCTTGGGCTGCTCATGACCTAGGTAGATCATCAAACAAGTTGGCAGCTCTTAGCTCAGAGTCATGTTCCTCAGGTTCGCAGTACCCAAATGCTCTGGGAAATCCCAAGGATAATACAATAATGCCCATCGAGGAGTCTGCAAATATGCTCATCATGACACTGGCCCAGGTCATATAAACTTGTACCTGTAGATGTCCCTGATCGTTGACATGGTTCAACAATGCAGGCCCGTGCATCTGGGGACGGAACGTTGCTCTCTAATTTTGTAAGCAATATGTCTTGAATGGTGGCAACCGCAATTCTTGAATAGAGCCTTATCATTCAGTATGGCACTCTCGATAAATGGGCCCAGTTTTTGGTCTCTAATGTCACGAATCCTGGCGATCAGTATGTCGTGATTCTTTGCTGTGTGCCTGTCGCCACTCACGCTACCTAAATATACCAGGAGTTTTACAGATTCAGTGCTCACTGGCCCCGTCATTAATGATACCAATTTAGTTCTGAAAGGCATTTTAGGTATTCAGGTGGGTTTCATCTTTTCCTCCCCAACTCCGGAATTTCTCAAATTAGACTAGACCATGGCGGAAATAGCAAACGTCACCAATAATACTTCTGCAGCGAATAATTACAGCGTATGCCTTCCTATGTCTTTATAAGCTAAATGCGGCTTACTCCTTTTGATACTTATCAG